>PITA01002432.1:0-161277 GCA_004023965.1 Spilogale gracilis
TTTTTTTTTTTAAAGATTTTATTTATTTGACAGAGAGAAACACAGGCAGAGAGGGAACACAAGCAGGGGGAGTGAGAGAGGGAGAAGCAGGCTTCCCGCCGAGCAGGCAGCCCGATGTGGGGCTCGATCCCGGGTCTCCAGGATCATGACCTGAGCTGAAGGCAGTCGCTTAACCAACTGAGCCACCCAGGCGCCCCTAGAAGATCTTAACAGAGTGCCTTAATCTGGGGTCTTAAGGAAATAATACATTTTTAAGAACTCTAGTATTTTATTTTGGTTGTGTATCATTTCTTATCAGGTGTCACCTTAAAATGTATGCTGCTTTGGGTAGAGTGAGTTCCCTGAGTGGGGGCTGGTTTTTCTCATCTTTATTATTATTAAGCCCCATCATAATGGAGGGCATGTAGGAGATGCCCTACGCATGTTTGTTAAATGAATGGTAAACTATCAAAACTCCTTTGCTGAAAGCCCTCTGAGGGATCAATCTCATTCAGGAGGCAGGACACACCCATAAAAAATTATGAAGCAGCAAAGCCTGGAGACAAGGAGTCTAGCCCCAGAGCCCTAAATCTGCCCCAGTCAGCTCTACTGTGTAGGGCCCCAGGACACAGTGACATTTTTAGGAAGAAAGCTAAAATATCAGAAATGGGTTTTCCACTTATGTATACCTTGAATATGCTAAAGAAAAGAATATATTTGAAATGTAGAATTAAGGGGAAAAGAGAATCATCTAAAAATGTGTTTCGTTTTTTCCTATTTCTTATCTAAGGCAGTTTCCTAAAACTTGTTAACCACACAACAGAAGAGGTAGGGGAAGCAAATGCTAAGTGCATTCATTACTGTATAGTCGAAGTCTAAAAAGTATTGTTATGAATATATTTACTGTGCTTTTCAAAGCAATGTGGCTGTTAAATTCCATCTTTCTTTTTTGTTGTTTTATCATAAAATCTTTTGACAGCAGCATCTCTAGAAAGAACTTGGGACGAGGATTCAGAAGACTTGAATTCTAAGCATAATTCTGTCGTTAAATAATTATGTGATTTGGGTTACGTCTCTTTACTAGGGGTTTTGGTTTCTTAGCTTTATAATATAATATAATATAATATAATATAATATAATATAATATAATATAATATAATATAATATATTATAATATAATATAAGACATGTTCTGAGATTACTGAGTTTCTTCCAGAGACTAATTCCGTGACAGCCGTTCTAGAGGTCCACAATTTATAACTGTAAAAGCAAGTCACAATAGAATTCTTTAAGAGTCAAACTCCAGGTGAAAGACTTCTCAATTCATTAAGTCTTTAAGGATTCTGTTCCTTCTCCATGTAATCAAAAGTGAGAACAGCCCGAGGGTTATACAAGAACAATGCATCATCACTGCTATGATTAAACAGAGAAAGCCCCAGAGCTGACTTGCTGCTGTATAAATCACAAATTAAAACTTTGTTGTGGACATTCATACTCCAACAATAGTCTTCTCTCATAGGATGTTGCTGGTGATTACTGATCACCTCACACAAAAAAAGAGACATGTCTATTCTAGGTAACACTGGTTATATTTGTCAGTTCCTGGCTGCAAGCAAAAGAAGGAAACTCAGCTATCTAAGCAAAGAGGTTGGAAGGATATTGGGTGCTCAAGGACAGGCTTGGCGAGCAGGCAGAAACCCAAAGAGGCCTTGAGGTTGTGTACCTTGAGCCACAAAGGATTCATGCGCTACCACAGAAAAAAATCGGTCCTTGGGCCCCACCTGTGACCCATCTAAACCTAACTTTTCTTCCTACCTGAATCATTCACATAAACACTCCAGGAGCAAGAGCCTCCTTACTCCTGGATGAACCAGGGATTTGGTTTCTCAGATTAGAGACCAGAGTGGAAATCTGAAGTCAGGCAACATCCACCCTTCCCAGACCAGGCACAGTAGAAAAGTCCATGAAAGGGACATGTGGGCCTTGATGAAACTCATTTTGCAAGGAGATTCATGTAAAGGTAGGGAGAGTGTCCATTTCTACGACCAGGCTCTGTTGGGGGATCTCCGGGCCACTCTAAGAAGGCCCATAAGTTTATCTGAGATTAGTATGGTGACTCAAAGTAAGGATGAGTCCCCAGGGGCTTTTGTGGAAAGACGTATTAAAGCCTATAAAATGTACAACCCGAATGACCCTGAGGCACCCGAAAACCAGAGAGCAATTAACCTAGCCTTTACTAGCCAGTCAGCCTCAGACATAAGGAAAACTTGGCTGAATTAGTGAGCATAGCAGAAGAGGTGTTCAACAACAGGAGGATAAAAGGCAGACTAAAAAATAGGGTTTTGGCAGTACATGAAGCAGAAAGAGGCAAATAGGAAATGGTCAATGGTAAAAAAAAAAAAAGCAAAAGAAAAAGCTTAAACACGGGAAAAGCAAAAGCTAAGACTTAAATTCAGATCAGTATGCTTACTGCAAGGAGAAAGGACACTGGGCCAGGGAATGCCCTAAGAAGAAAACGGCAATGCTGGCCACCTAAGACTGAAGGGGTGGGGCCGTGGTTCGGAACCCCACCCCAGACCTTGGGTTAAAGTTAAGATAAAGGAAAAATCAATTGACTTTTTAATGGAATCGGGAGCCCAATTTTCATTGTTGCTAAGGCCTATGGAAAAATTATCTGGAGAGGAAACTTGGGTACAAAGGGCAAATGGCATCAAAAAGGCTTTGAGGCAACCCGCTGAGCAGATGCTTGTGACAGCAGGGGATAAACACCTTCAAAATTCAGTCTCAAAACCAGAAGAGAGAGGGGAGGGAGGCCTTCTCCAAGCCCTGCAGGTCGAATTTCCTGAAATCTGGGGAGCGAAAAAGCCTTCTGGCCTGGCGGAGGGACGGCCTCCAGTACTGGTACAGTAAACAGCAACTGATATGACAGTTCATGTCTGACAGTACTCCCTGCCCTGGGGAGCAAAACAAGGGATCAGAAGGTATCCATCTGACTGTGCCTAACCCCTGTACCATGCTCTCCCTCCTGGGCCCCAAGAGAACTGTGTCTACCGTCCTAGATCTTCAGGATGTGTTTTCTGCATACCTCTGGCAAGGGAGTCTCAGCCCCTCTTTACTTTTGAGCGGTCTGACCCATAGGAAGGATTCCAGGGCCAGCTCATCTGGACAGTTGCTGCTACGGCCCTCCTGGTCAAGGACAAAGGCCCGAGTAACCCGGTGTCAGACCCTTCTCTTCAAGGAACCGAAAGTGACTTTCCGGCCCCTGGCGGTGCTACAGACAGGAGCAGCTACGTAGCCGATGGGAAAAGGTATGCAGAGGCTGCGATGGTCTCTCCTGAGCAGAAGCTCTAAAAAGCAGCCCTGCCCCCGGAACCTCAGTGCAAAAAGCGGAGTTGATTGCGCTTACCAGGGCACTGCCGATGGCCAAGGGTAAGGCCGCCAACACCTACACGGATGGCAGGTATGCCGTTGCTACTCTCCATGTACATGGGACTATAAGAAAGGGAATTGGGACAGGAAAACTAGGACAGGAAAAATAGTTCTTCCTCAAGGACTGGGGGAAAAAATCTAGTAAGCCAAATACATCAGAGCGCTCATTTAGAGACGTGCAAGCTTGAGGAGCTTGTGTGTAAACAGTTCCAGGTCTCCAACCTAGGGCGTATGGCTCAGGATGTGGTAAATAGATGTGCTCAATGTCAGGCAAAGACTGCAGGAGGAACCAGGATGGGATGAAAAAATAAAAGTGGAGTAGGGAACCAGAAGTTTATTGGAAAGATTTTACAAAAATGAAACAGGGAAAATGTGGACACAAGTACATGTTAGTTTTTATGGTACTTTTTCAGGCTGGGTAGAGGCCTTCTCCACCAAACACGAAATGGCAGGGATGATAGCCAAAAAGCTGCTAGAGGAAATAATTCCTAGGTTTGGGCTGCCTCTGGTGATCGGGTCAGATAACGGCCCCTCATTTGTGAGTTCAGTCTCACAAGCATTAGCCAAGGCCGTGGGCACAAATTGGAAGTTACACTGTGCCTACCTGCACCAGAGTTCTGGACAAGTAAAAATAAACTGGACTCTTAAAGAGATCTTGACAAAGTTAATTCTAATTGAGACTGGCGGTGGATGGATGGATCTCGTTCCCTTCACCCTCCATAAAACACGGAGCACACCCTATGTAAATTTAGTCTGGGTGCATCACCACCAGGTGAAAAACCTGGAACCTCTCTGGAAGGGGACATTTACTGTCATCCTGACCACCCCCATGGCAGTAAAAGAAGGCATCAAGACCTGGATTCATGCATGCCATGACAAAGGAGCTGAGGATGAAAGTTCCCCCCAGAGATGGATGCCACTGCCGATGGACCCTGCCGACTACGGACTGAAGCTAAAACTCAAAACTTTGTTGTCACTTTTATTGTTGCCTAATATGGGAGCTTCTGAGTCACCTACTATGTTTAAAAGTGACTATGAGAATTTTTCCATCTGTATGAAATTGGTTCTGATTGTGAACTTTCTTCTACCTTTTCCTGAGTAATTAAAATTGGTCATGGCAGATTTTAACAGGTTTTTGGCTGTTACTAAGTTTGGAGTATAAATCTAGGAAAGGTGCCGACAACTAAAAAGGGCTTATGTGCTATGACAAACGTGACTCCTAACTGGGGTAATGAGGTCCTCCTCACAGTAGGGCCCATGCATCATAAATAAAATGCTAGCTTTCATTAAAGACAGGGTCAATGCTGTTCAGCTAATAGTCCTTAGAACCCAATACCAACCTATTAATCAGGAGGAGGCAGAATCAGGCACGTAAAGTCAAGATTGACAATAGAATGATCAACTGAGAGGGGCAAGTGAGAAGCGTGAGAAATAGAATTAGGACCATTATGCCTTATACCTCTAACAGCCACCTGGATTCTGTACACTCACTTGCTAGACCCTAAGAAAGTGGAAAAACACTAGCAGCCCTCCTATACCACCCTGTAACCACACGGCCCCTCTCTCGCACCTTCAGATCTGAGAACCAGAGATAACGGCCATCCGGCTCCAGGAATGTGGCTACGTGACCACTCCCGGAGCCCCCTACCCGACCATCTGGCGCCTTGTGATTTGCTGGGGGGCCCAGGCCAATCTAAGGCAACCAGTAAACTAGGGAGAATGTCAACCAATCATGTGCTTGTAACTGTAAAAATTCCCCAACTTCTCTGTAACTTGTTTGTACTTACCTATAAAAGCTGCGCTAAAAGTATGCTTGGGGCCTCTTAGCGTCACCGGTAACGAGTGCGCGGAGGTCCGGGTTTGAGCTCGCAATAAACGACCCTTGCTATTTGGTTTTGACTCTGGACTCTGGTGGTCGTCTTTGGGGGGTCTCGGAATTTGGGCATTTCAGGCCTAATAAGTGTATGCTGGGGGTGGGGGGAAAGAGGTAAGTTGCTCAATAGTAAAAAAAAAAAGAAGAAGAAAGAAAAGAAAAAAAGCAGATCTCTATATATTGCTCAAAATATTAATAAAAGAAAACAAATTATATAAGCAAATTATATAAGTTGTTTAGTAGATTGAGTGGAAAGTAATAATCAGAGTTAAAAAGCATTGTAACTATTTCAACATGACTTGTGAATTTTTTAGCTTTTAATTCCATAGGTAAACATGAATAAATTCTTCCAGTAAAAGTTCAGATATTAATTATATAGAGAATAAAAATTTTAAACATCCCTTTTATACCTTCCCAATCTAGCTTTTTCCTAAAGGTAACTACCACTCTCTACTTGTTGTTAAATTTTCTGGAACTTTTTCTATTCACTTACAGATCTATATAAAGGAAAATATAACATATGCATATATACATTTATACACATGCACAAATGTTATATATTGCATATGTAGGTATGCAATGTGTTTTTATCTACTTAAAATATGTATTGAAGACCTTTTCAGATAAGATAAATCCCCATAGATCTACCTTATTCTTAACTGTTACCTAGCATTACATTTTCTGTTATACAGCCTATTCAACTACTCCTGTATTAGTAGATACCTAAATTCATTCCAAACTGTTAATCCAGATGTGAGCAAAGCACTAAGCAGTTGTTTTAAAGCACTTAGCAGGGGTGCCTGGGTAGCTCAGTTATTAAGCATCTACCTTGGGCTCAGATCGTGATCTGGAAGTCCTGGGTTTGAGCCCCACAGCGGGCTCCCCCACTTCTCCCTCTCACTCCCTCTGTTTGTGTTCCCTTTTTCGCTGTGTCTCTCCCTGTCAAATAAATAAAAACAATCTTTAAAAAAATTTTTAAAAATAAAGCACTTAGCAGGTTGTGTGTGTGTATGTGTGTGTGTGAATGTTCCTTCTCTTTTAAAATGAAACATTATATGGGGCACAGGTTGAAACAATACTGTATCGAAGTAAAGTCAACATTTTTCTGAGTTATCTATCTCCTACAAGAAGGAAAGAAAAAAGACTCGTTTTGAAATCTGGTCATAGTTTGAACCAGTTGGATGATTTTTAGTTATAAGTAACAGAGATCCAGCAACAACAAAAAAGTGGATAAAGCATTTAGGGAGCTTACTGCCTCACAACAAGAAGTTCAGCGGTAGAAGGTTGTAGGAGCAGAGCAATATCAACAGAGACCCAAACTGCTTCATCTTTCTTACCTCCTTCCATGGCATGTTGACTCTGTCTTTGTTCTGCCATGGGAACAACATGTCTGCAGTAGTTCTGAGGTTTTCATCCTCATGCAACAACATTTAGATCAATTTAAAAAGCACAAGCCATTGTTTTATATTCCTTTTTTAAGAATAAGGAAACATTTCCCGAAAGCCCCCAAATAAACTGTCATTTGTATTTAATTGGCCAAGATTGTGTCACACGTTCCCACTCATACCCAACACTGGCAAAGGGAATAGAATAAGCACGACTGACTGGACTAGAAACCGTGGGCCACCCCCCCGCTTCGCAGCTGAAAAAGAGCTTGCGAAACATAGCCACCCAATACCCGAAAGAACGTTGGGTTTCATTAGCAAAGAAAGAGTTGAGGTAGAGAAGGTAAGTGTGCTGTAAGCAAACAACAAGGCCCCCAGCGTGCCAACAGACCACAAACTTTCTAGAAAAATTCATGACACACGCCAGTGAAGGTCTTTGGAAAGCCTAAGTCATTAGTATGCCAAGTACAGAACATTTCCTGCTCTGAGCAAGTTGTGAAGTTACAGGACAGTGAGGAATTGGGAGCTCGGAGACCCACGTCAAACAACTCCAGAAAAGGGAGCCGAAGTTCTAGCTTTGCCTGTCCCACCCTTCCTCATTCCCTCCTTATGTCTCCCAGAATCCTGGAGAGTGAAAATAGATGTTTAGCAGTTCAGCCTAAGGAAACATATGTCTGTATGTATGGAATGTGTACACATATGTGTATGTTCACGTATGTGAGTGTGATCTTTTAGTAGCCATAGAGTTCAATATTTTATTTATTTATTTAGAGAGAGAGAGGGAGAGAGCATGCACGTGTCTGAGCAGGGGGAGGAGCAGAGGGAGAGGGAGAGAGAGAATCTCCAGAAGACTGTGAGGGAGGGAGCCCGACCAGAGCTCCATCTCTATGATCCTGAGATCATGAGTTGAGCCAAAATCCAGAGCCCAACGCTTAACCAACTGAGCTACCCAGGCGCCCCTGTGAGTGTGCTTTTATATTAAAAGTTAAATGATAGGAATTAAGGGGGACACTTGGGATGAGCACTGGGTGTTTTGCATGAGTGATGAAACACTAAATCCTACACCTGACAGTAATAGTATGTTAACTGTGTGTTAACTATCTAGAATGTAAATAAAAACTTGGAAGAAAAAGAAAAAAACGAAAAAAGAAAAATAATAAAACATTGAGAGAATAGAGGCAAACAAGAAGGAAGAATTTTAAATTATCCAAAATCTTTCAGCCAGAAATAACTACTGTTGATGTAGGATTGTACCATTTTATAGCTAAACACTCTTTCTCACATCAATGTTTGTTTATCCCATCAAGGAAAATTAGTTCAAAACACAGATTTGTATATTGCCATTGACTCACTTTTCAGTATCATTCCTAAAATTCACTACTAAAAATGTTAAAATGTCTCCTTTTTCAAAACTTGCATGCAAGTTTCATCACAGTGCAATGGAAGCAACCAAGCAAAATAAAACAAAAGACAAATGATTCCTCCGTAAATAGCAGTTCTGGCAACACTACTCTAACACTGTGCTAGAAAGTCATTATGAAATGCACGATAATGTAAGTTCTGACTCACCGAATTTTATCACCCAATCTATAAGGATCTGAGCCTTTCCCAAAGCAGCTGTATCTCTAACCCAGATGTTCTGTTGGCGTTCTTTCTTCCTGGGCCTTTCTAGAATTTACTGGCACCTTCTCTCTACCCCATTTTTGTGACAGCCCACTATTAACCCAGCAGCAATGCGACATTAAGCAGGAATGATACCCAGCAGCACTACTGGAAAATGGAAATGAGAATCTTCATTAATTTAGAAAATCCAGGACTGCATATGAACATTTTTCTGCAATAATTTCTCTCCCTGATTAAGTCAATAACTAAACCAGTACTCAACAGCCATATTATCCAGACCATTTGCTTTGATCATTTCCTCCAGTGAAAAGCATTTGTTCTTTCACTCTCAGGCTCCCGAAAAGTAAAGAGACAAGTTTAGATCAAAATGAGTAATGCTCAGTCCTCCTGGAAATCCTGAAGACAATTCCCCACGTTTCAGCTGAGTGGTCCTGAGCCGGCGCACATGCTAACAGCGTTTTGGAAAGACAATGGACAATGCTGCAGACAGAGGCCTGGGCCAAGTCACAACATATGTGTAGTGCCACTCTCTACGCTCTGCTAACTGCCGACTTTGTTCATGGACGGCGTCCTTGCCACAGCTATATCGTGAGCATATTTATAATAAGGATATATAAACATGGTGCCCTAAAGTCAAAATATTTTATCTCCTATTAGCACAACCTCACGGATCATTTCGACAATTTGAAAAAAAAAAAAAAAGAGTGAGAGAGAGATTTGGGGGTAGAGTTAGGAAAACTCACTTTACTGAAGCATCAAATAGCTAAATACTTTTTTAAATTCTCTATACCAGGGCACCTGGGTGGCTCAGGCGGTTAAGCGAATGCCTTCAGCTCAGGTCAGCATCCCAGGATCGAGTCCTGTGTCAGGCTCCCTGCTCTGCGGGCAGTCTGCTTCTCCCTCTCCCTCTCCGCCGCCACACCCCACTCATGCTCTCGCTCACACTCTCTCTCTCAAATAAATAAATTAAATCTTTAAAAGTAAAACTTAAAAAAATTCTCTAGACTGCACTCTGTTGCGACAGTATTAAGACTAATAAATGGCAATAAAGTCTAGTGTTGTTGACCATAAAAGAAGCTTCTAAAATACGTTTGAAAAATAATTACACACATGTGTTTATGTTTATGGAGCTGCCCTGAGTGTCAGATTTGATATCTGATATTTGGGGTTGCCGGCGATTCGTGCTTCACAGCAAGACAGATGTTTTTATGTCAGAAACCAAATGCAAGACGGCCTGCCTGTTCTCCCATGTCCACATGGCCCTTGGCACCTGAATTTAAATTGTGTATGATTCTTGTGTGGTTCAACAATCTGATTAGTTTTTGGTACAAATTTAACCTAAATGGCACCTGGGTATATTCAGAGTGGCCTGTAGCTGTAGTCCAGCTATCATAGACAGCATTCTGGCATTTGCTTGGAAAAGATAGAATTTTCAAAGGGCAGGGGTCAGTCGTAGCAGGTCCCTAAGAACTGCTCAGGAAGTCACCGATTCCTGGAAGACATGACTTGTGTCTTAACACCCTGGAAGGTTTCCCAGACTACTTGGCTAAAGCAGATAAAGCCCCGTTTATGCCCTTGCTCACATGTATTTCCTCACTGATCATGGAGAACAGAGCAAGTGAGGACAGTATTTTGGATTTGATTTTGCAGGGAACAGAGTAACTCTCTATTCATTCAGTCGATCATCCAACAAATATTCACTGGGCACTTACTATGTACCCAGCATTGTATTAGAAACTAGAGATAACGATGATGAGGCAAAACAAATATTCTCATGTGTTCATGAAGCATAAGGATTAATGGGTAAGGTTCACATGAAGCAAATAAACAATAAATATGAAATTGTCACTATGATAAATGCTGCCAATGAAAAGTCTATAGTATTATCAGGATATCAAGATGTCAAGATATTTGGCACAGCTAAGGAAGGAAGGGAAAACTTCTCTGGAGAAGAAACAACTGAGATGAAGTATGAAAAGTAAGCAAAAACTATTAAGTGAAGGAGGCGATCATTCTGTACACGAGGAATGAATGTGAGGAGGTCCCAGAGCAGAAGGAATGCACATGCTTGGAGGGCTGGCAGACCAGGGTGGCTGATGCAGAGAGAAGGAAGACAGGCTCTTGAAAGATGAGCCTCAAGAGGTAGGAAGAGGTAGGAAGGTACAAGACCTTGTTTAAGGGCTCATATAGTTAACCACGCAGACAAAATTAGGGCAAACATAACTTTAGAAAGAGGTAATGGATGCTTATCAAAGAGATTCAACGCAACACATGGACCTCCTAGTATTATGTGCAAGGAGCAATGTTGCAGTCTGAAGAAGGTCCCAAAGGAATACAACAATCTGTACCCAGAACACAGAAGCAGCCGAACTAAGATTAGGGAATATGTTCGATGTTGTAACAGAACATCTTCATGATACAAAGATTTATTAGAGGAAGAGATCATGTAAGATGCCAAGAGGGGATGGAATCTGGGAAAAACTTCATGGGAAAAGGCTAACAGTCCATAGAATTTCTACAAGTAGAAATGAAGGGTTGTGGGATTGGTACCTTTGACAAAAGCATCAATGTGAACAAAACCCAAACTCCCGAAGTGATTGATGCTGGCTGTCTTCAGGGCAAACACTAGAAACTTCAGTTCAGTTGGGATACTGGTCATGGGTGGAGATGGTACAAAACGGTGATGTCTTACATTTAAATAAAGCTCTACAATTTTTTAAACCTTCTAACTTATGATCTCTATAAATCTCCAAAACAAAATACTGTAAGAGAGATAGGGAATATTTGGCAATTATTCCCATCTTATTTAAATCTAGAGCATGGCGGGGGGTGGGGTCAGGGGTTTGCCTGGGTGGCTCAGTTGTTAAGTGTCTGCCTTCAGCTCAGGGGATTGAGCCCCACATCAGCCTCCCTGCTCCACGGGAAGCCTGCTTCTCCCTCTCCCACTCCCCCTACTTGTGTTTCCTCTCTCTCTGTGTAGCTTTCTGTCAAATAAAAAAAAATCATAATAAATAAATATATAAATGAATAAATAAATAAATAAATCTAGAGAGGGTAAATGATTTGTCTAAGAACATAACAATTAGCAAATGACTGGCCCAGGATTAAAACACAGATCACAAGTTTCTACTCATTCAGGATTCATAAATTTCAGTCATTCGGAATCCATCCTTATTTTTGTCACATCTGCATATCATTTTATTGTTATATATTTAATTATTTCTCTTTCAATTACTTCATTTTTTCTTAAAAATTTTTTTAAAGGGAACCTTATATCACTCCCCAAAATGGAAAGCCAGTATTGTTTGGCACAAATTCAAGGTAACCATAAATATAAACACTTTTAAGAACAAAGCAATTCTAGATACTATAGTCTTTAAAAGAGCCTGAGAGGGCCGCCTGGGTGGCTCAGTCAGTTAAGGGTCTGCCTTTGGCTCAGGGTCCTGGGATCAAGCCCCATGTCAGGGTCCCTGCTCCACGGGAGTCTGCTTCTCCCTCTCCCCTCTCCCCTGCTTGTGCTCTTTCTGTCTCAAATAAAGAGATAAAGTCTTTAAAAATAAAATAAAAGATCCTGAAACATTTCTTTGTTAAAAAGAGAGATTAACAAGTATTATGAAGGTGTTAAGAAAACATGCTGGTGAGGATATAGAGAAATGGAAACATTTCAAGTGCTCCTGGTAGGTGGGAGTATAAATTGGGACAACCACTTTGGAGAGCAAGTAGGCAATATTTATATACTATATAAATATATATGTGTGTATATGTGTGTATATATATGTGTGTATATAATGTGTACATAGGTAGCAAATATATATATACTGCAAACAAAATATATTTATTTATTTACATGCATTATTTTGAGTATAGAAATTTTACTTCTACATATATTCCCTAAAGCAGGGATCAGTGAACTTTTTTCTGTAATGGTCCAGATGGGAAATATTTTAAACATTGCAGGTCATACATTCTCTTGAAGAGTGACTCCTCTCTGCTGTGGTAGTAACAAAAACAGTGATTGATAATATATAAACAAATGAGCATGGCTGAACTCCAACAAAACCTTATTTATAGACACTAAAATTTGATTTTCATATAGTTTTAAAGATTGAATTATTTTAAAGCTTTTTAAAAATTATGAAGTGTCAAACACATGAAGAAAAATATAAAAAAATAGGAATAGGAATACACATGCCCACACCCAGATTTTTTTATACTTAACTGGCTTGGTTTTGCCAAGGTATAAACCTCTAGAAGAAGGTAGTGAGTCTGTGGTACAAAAATAAATAAATAAAAATAAAGCCTTGAGGGGTGCCTGGGTGGCTCAGTTGGTTAAGGGACTGCCTTCAGCTCAGGTCATGATCCTGGACACTCGGGATCGAGCCCCACATCGGGCTCCCTGCTCGGCGGGAAGCCTGCCTCTCCCTCTCTCACTCCCCCTGCTTGTGTTCCCTCTCTCGCTGTGTTTCTCTCTGTCAAATAAAGAAATAAAATCTTTAAAAATAAATAAATAAATAAAGCCTTGAGAGTATTTGGTGTGGAATTTTTCAATATTCAGTGTTTTTAGAAATGTCATTGGCTTTTGATACGCACATGAAACATCTAAATAACTTTTATAATAAAATAGCTGGGAGGCAGCTCCATGGGGAGTCTGTTTCTCCCTCTGACCTTCTCCTCTCTTATGCTCTCTCTTGCTACCTCTCTCAGGTAGGTGAATGAAATTTAAAAAATAAAAATAAAAATCTAAAAAAAAATTAAACAAAATAACTGGGCAGATTAAAGAAAATAGCCAACAAAGTTCCTTGAAAAGTTAGTGCCATACAATAAATGAGTATAAGTATTACTAAAGGGAAGTGACATTTTGAAATGTTCAAATACTTGGTGTTTATTGTGAATATTTATGGGAATTACAGTCTTGTCTTTTGTCAAAACAAAAAAGAATTTCCTTTTTCTCCTTTTATCTCCTTTATCACAATAGCAGGACTTCAGTTTTTGATGAAATTTCATTTATATTTTAATCATTTGAAAGTATCAACATCTGAAACTTTTTAAAATATTGGATGTTGTTTGTATTTTTTACATAATTATGTATGGCAAAGATGACAGTAAAAATGTTTAACAAATATTGAGGGCTTACAATATGCCAACAATGTGTTATGTCCTTTAAAAATATAATCTCATATAATCCTTATTTAACCCTGTTATGTAGGTTTATTAGCATCTCTGTTTTGCACATGGGGAAAGGGGAAACAGCTCAATGTGACTCGCCCAAAAATGTAAAGTTAGGACGTGGGGTGGCTAGGCATTTGAAATGAGTTCTTTTAGTCCAGTAGGAGTCTTCATCCTTAGTCCCTGTGTAAGTACACTGTCTTAAAAAATGAAAATCATTTGTAAGTCAAATTCTGTCATACGAAGTAAGAAAACATCAAATTCTATTTTAACATTTCTCAATATAAATCGGCCATTACTAGATTTTGGAAACCCTCTGGGTCATAAACACTTCATTATGATATGTTTTATCGTAATAAGATCTAAGTATTCACCATAATTCAATTTCACAGCTCCAACTGCACACTTGGAATGTTCACATGTTAAATTTTACTATGCAGGAGGGCTTAGAACATTTAGCATACTCCTGACTGCCATGCACTTGCTAGAACTTAAGGAGATTTGCTTTAAGAAAACGCTTTCTCTGAATATACATCTCAGGAGACCTAGGACTCCCCCAGTAAGGAAGGCGTTGCTTCCCGTGTTCACAGAACTCTTCAGCCACTGACCCGTGTCTGACCATGTGCTCTTGCTTGCCCAGAACAGAAAGTGCTAGCAGTCTCTGTGTGCAGTCCGGCTGTCGCTCGCAGGTAAATAGGTATCAGGCTGACTCAGCACAATTCCATAAGTTTTAAACCAGCGAGGACTGAGCTTTGATTGCTATCCTTGCTTCCCATCTTGCAGGAGACCCTGCAAGCTCTCTGGCCAAGGATCTAGTGAGAACAAATGGTCTACTGTTCAGTCAACTATTTTGTGGTATTACAACCCTAAAATTGGGGACGCCTGGGTGGCTCAGTTGGTTAAGCGACTGCCTTTGGCTCAGGTCATGATCCCGGAGACCCGGGATCGAGTCCCACATCGGGCTCCCTGCTTGGCAGGAAGCCTGCTTCTCCCTCTCTCACTCCCCCTGCTTGTGTTCCCTCTCTCGTTGTGTTTCTCGTTGTCAAATAAATTAAAAAAAAAAAAAAAAACCAACCCTAAAATTGCAGTGGCTTACAACATTTACTCTTTTACATAAAAGATGCAGGTCAGCTGCAGAAGTGTTGATGACACAGGTAACCAGGTAGGATTTCCTAGGTTGAGCTGGGTCTACCAGGCCAGCTCTGTGGGTTCACTCCTCTTGGAATCCAAACTGAAAAAGCAGCCAGATATGGGGTGTGGTTTTCTCATGGTGAGGGGAAGACAGTCAGGGTTAAATGGAGACATCACACGAGCTCATCTGAAGCCTCTGCTCAGACACGGCTTAACTAATATCCACATGTATTCCACCAACCAAAGCATGTCACAAGACCACAGCCAAAGTTAATGGGGAAGGGAAGTATACTTCACTTATAGGGAAGATACTGAGAAAATTGTGGTAAAGAGAAAGCATGCAAATATTCTTTAGTGGGAGGAAGGTAACAATTGGGAACAATAGTTCAATTTACCATAGTAGGAAAAATATCACAAAAGAAGAAGTGGAGACACACACACACACACACACACACACACACACACGTATATATATGAATGAATATATGATATATATGAATGAATATATGAATAGATATATTCATTAATGAATAGATATATATGAATATATATCTATATATTATATATACATTCTACATGGCACATTTGGAATGTTCACATATATATATGCCATATAGACACAATATAGACACACACACATATTTACATTCATATATAAATTTATAAGTATTATAGTATCCCATTTTTACTAGTAGAAAAATCAATTTTTCTAAGATTCTATCTTTTGCCTTTATAATTTTTTGGGAAAAATCTCAATGCCCCTTCATCTTACGTTTCTACATGGAGGGACTTCCAGCATCTCTCAACCTCCTCATTCACTCCTTCCAGGACTGGCAATAACGGAGCATTTAGAAGTGTCTGGGAATTCATGACACAGGTCATCTGGGCTCTCTCTCGTAGCTGCCCTGCTTAGTAGGAAAGTATGCTCTGGTGTATCCTCTTTCATGAGGAAAGAGGTCTGACCCTGTCCAGCTGTGCCAGTGACTAGATGGGTACATTTTAACCAGAAGGAATCTAGCAAGCCTACTGTGACCCCATTCCTAGTCATATCTTCAGCCCAACTGTTACTAGTAATTCAAGGTCCATCTGTCTGACTTTATGTTCATTTCTCAGTTGATTCCACCCTTAGGCAGGGAAGGAGGGTATTCTTTATTGATTCCCTTCCAAAATCTAATAATAATAAGAGCAGTAATAATTATAATAATATGAATATTTATTAAATATCTATAGCTTAAATATATGATCTCTTTTCATTATCACAATAAGCCTGAAAATTGTTAAGTTTACTTTATAGTTGAAGAAACCCAGCCTCAAAAGAGCTGCATGATCCTCCCAAGGTCACGTAGCTAACAAATTGGTAGACTGAGTTGCTATGCCAGTTTCATTAGAAGCCAACACGGACGAGCTCTATCTCAGCCCAGACTGCTTCTGTGCCTGGTAAAGGTGGGGGAGGAGAGCAAGAAAGGCATGAGGAGCAGAACATCTGGGAAGTCAGGTATTTTTATTTTCTTGGTTTCTTTATCATTCAGCAAATTGTACTGTTAATAATTTAGACATGTTTTACTGTAGAGATTTTTTCTCTTCTTGTGAATTTCAGTAATTTATTAAGATAGCTTGGATTTTGTTCAAAGACAACAGTAAAATAGGGTTTAATTCAAAGGAATTTTCATTAGTGTAAATTTTTACAAATATATCTCTATTTTGATATGAAGATATTACTAGTACAGAAAGGGGTAATGACCTCTCTGCGGACCTTTGTTCAAGACCTGAGCCTTGCAAAGTTTTCTCCCGTGCTTAAGTCCTTCTGTGATTGACTGTTTCCAGATTGTGATAATTGGAGGTGTGACTTCTTTCTTATAATTATAAAACTCATAGATTTAGCCAGAGTTAAGATAAAAAAATTTTTACCAGTGACACATAGTGGGATTTTTGTTCTTTATCTGATATTTTGATATTTACCTGATCCTTTAGAAAATGATATTTATGTAACTTTTTAGGCTTCCTGATTTTAATTTCGATGACAATATGATATCATGTCTCTTTTTCTTTAAACCCTGAGATGAATAAAATATATTCCTAGAGACTTCCATTCACCTGAGTGCTATTATCTCAAAATCTTGCTATAGGGAAGCACCACAGACCTCAATTCCTTCTGCCCTTTTCTCTGTGTTGCTTGTCAAACTGTTATTGGAAATGAGCCTCTGACCTTTTTTCTCCCACACAATTTCTAATAAAGATGCTGCCACACGGCCGTATCCTAGTAACTAGGTTTTACACTGAGAAAGACGATTAAGAAAGAGTCCAAGTTAGGGCTGGTTTCGAACATCAGCAAAGGTAATTTGCTAGTCTTGCTCTCTTTTTCAATTTCCTTAATTTAGATGAGTAACTCATCTAAGCTTAATGTTCTTTCTGATAAAAATACTGTCCTGTGGACCCAAATTAGCATATTGCTTTTGATTACTTTGCAGAACTATTTGCTCTCTTTTCTAAAAAGCTCAATAATTCATATAAGGCTCAGAGGAATAAAATCACTATGTATGGCTGAAAAATCCCAACTCCCCTGCTGGGGTTAAATGGCAAGCTTCAACGAATTTTTTAAATACATAATCAGGAGAGAGTCTCCATCTTGCCTCTGAACTGCTGCCTAAGCAATTCCTTAGCCCTCTGACTTTGCAGAGACGCGGGCCAACTGTAGTTTCACCAGCAGGTAGTACCGAGCACACCCGCCTGGTCTGCCACTCAGGGCACGCCCGAAGTGCCCCCCAGTAGGACTTGGTGGAACTGGAGTCCTCAGCTTAAAATGCAGGAGCTTGTTTTATACTCCTGAAGTCCGAGAGGACAAAATGTACTCTTTCCAAGCAGATGTGAGGAGAACAGGCAAGAATGTGCGGGCACCTGGAGAAGAGCCTTCCGCTCTTAGAGCCGGTCTGAAGCGCGGGAAGGGGAGAAACGTGGGAAGAGAGACCTAGCTGGTCGCGGTGTTGGGAGATGGCGCTTTTCGCTTCCCAGGTCACAAAGGAAGCCAGGCATTTCAACCCATCCCTTGCGTCCTCCCAGCCCGAGCCTGGTATGCTTTTCTCACCGAGGGTCAGGAAAGCCATATTCAGGCAGAATTCCGCTAACTTTCGGTTGCGAACACAAAAGGTTTCCTAAAACCGCTCTTCTCTCCTGTCTGCTGCCCTGTTCCCCCCTGAACACACCTCAGAGTGTTCATGATGGCGACCCACTGGGCTGGCAGGTCTGTCAGTCAAATCTCACGTGCAGCTGGATACGGTCATCATGAGAATCAACACTTCTTCAGGAGATTCTTCACTGTAAATTTCTCAGAAATGTTAAGTCCTACCTAGAAGTATACTTTTCAGTACTCTGGTGGTGCTTGTTCTTTGTCTCTCCGTGAAATCAGCCTAGCCCACACCTTTGGGACTATGGACCCCGTGTTGGCCAGTGTTTCAGCTCCAGTGGGGTTCCTTACCTAAATGGTTCAGACATCTGCTTTTTTTCTTTCTTCCTTTACTGCAAAAGGGCTCCATATGTCTCGTTTTAGCACAGTATTGCAGCCACAGCAGATTAAACAACGCCAATTGAGAACCATATGGCAAAATATGAAAATCCAAATCAAATTTATATCCCTATAAAGCAAGATTTCTTGAATTTTAGTTTTTCACACTCCATCATTATGTCTTATCTGCATTCCACCTGTAGGGAGTTGTTTAACATCTTTCACTAAGTTGACCCACATTTGTACTCCTGAAAATTAACTTTAAAGAATGCTGCATATGTGTAATACATAACTCATCATAAAGAAAAAGTAAATATAAAATAAATATATGATCATTAGAATCAAAACTTTTCATGCCTCCAAAAGTCATCTTGCAAACCAACAGTGGTTGCATACCATATTTTGAAAAAGTCTGCTGTGTAGGCAAAATTTACACATTTTTCTAGTTAAGACAGTAATTCATCTATTTATAAAAATCAGGTATAACCATTCTTATTTTAGAGATGAAAAACGGGCACTGGTTCCAGAAAATAGAATTTTCATGCTGAAAGAGACATTGACATTGATTTTATTTGAGGCCCATCTTTTCTAATTTTTCACAATGGATGTATGACTTCTTCAGGATCATTTGTGGTCTGAGAGCCTAAAATTCCAAGTTCCAGATCATTCAGAACACTGCCTCTTTTAATTGGGTCCATGCATACCATAAAAATAATCTTGTGACTGTCCACATTTTGTTTCCACTAAAACTGTGCCAAAATCATATATTTGAATTGATGATTGAACAGTGAAAAATTCCTCATAACATAAAAACTTTATTTGCTAAGGCAGGTGTTACTTTTCTTTCCATTGGGCAGATTAAAAAAACTCACGCATAAATAATTTGTCCCAAGTCAAACATGTTTCTATTTACACGTAACAAAAAAAAGTTAAAATTTTCATTAGACTCAAGTGGGGTTTAAGATAGCACTTTATAAATTACATTAGAAGACAGCACCAGTTTGAAATTCCCCCTAGTAAAAAATATATTAAATGTATATAAACAGGGTGCCTGGGTGGCTCAGTGGGTTAAAGCCTCTGCCTTCGGCTCAGGTCATGATCTCAGGGTCCTGGGATAGAGGCCCACATCAGGCTCTCTGCTCAGTGGGGAGCCTGTTTCCTCCTCTCTCTCTGCCTGCCTCTCTGCCTACTTGTGATCTCTCTCTGTCAAAGAAATAAATAAAATCTTTAAAAAAAAAGTATATAAACAATTTAATTGGAATAAAATGCCTTAATGAATTCTTCACCAAATTAATGAAGAAGTAAACTGTAATCATCTAAAGCAAATAGTGAACCTAAAATTTTAGATAAATTATTTGTTAAAAAATAAATAAAATAAAATAAAATTTCAGATAAGACAACAGTTTACTAGTCAAAAGAAATAAAAGATATTACATAGATGTTCAACAAAAATATCTGTTAAAGATAAGGAAAAAACAGACTGGCATGATTACTATGCCATTAAACATTACATTAATTCATGCTACAAATAAATACATTTTTAACAAATGACCGTGGCCTCCACACTAATTTAGTTTACTTCCAAATACAAATGTAATATGGGAATTTACAATCTCTAACTGATAGAGAAGAATATCAAATAAATATTACTCCATCACTCCCTCTTCCAACCTCCCTTTGCCTACTCCTACTTTCCATTTCCGTTCCCCAGAGGTAATCACTGTTGAGTTTCTTTTTACACTCCTACTGAAAAATTCGTTGAATATTTATATTCTTTGTTTTTAGGCAAATAGGATCTGGAAATATTTATAGCCACACTACTATGAGCCACTTTTTTTTTTTAAGATTTTATTTATTTATTTGACAGAGAGAAACACAGCCAGAGAGGGAACACAAGCAAGGGGAGCTAGAGAGGGAGAAGCAGGCTTCCTGCCCAGCAGGGAGCCAGATGCAGGGCTCATCCCAGGTCTTTGGGATCATGAGCTGAGCCGAAGGCAGTCGCTTAACCAACTGAGCCACCCAGGCACCCCTCTGAGCCACTTTTTCTTGATCCAGATCTCTTACATGTCATCCTGTACCAATCTTTTATATTCTCTTAATGATAACAAGTGTTCTGTTGAAGGCAGGTGCAACCATTTACACCCGGGGTTGGCAATTTTTTTCTGCAAAGGGTCATATTTCAGGCTTTGTGAGCTATATGGTCTTTCTCACAGCTACTCAACTCTGCCGTAAATAATACATAATCAATGGGCGTGGCTGTATTCTAAAAAAAACTACAAAATCAGGCTGCAGATGAGATTTGGCCCAAAGGTCATAGTTTACTGAATCTTGACTTATACCGTCAGTCATGTAATGGTGGAAACAGTTATTCCTTGTTTGTTGCTATGAAGACAAGTGCTGCTATGGAACTCTATAATGCATACACATTTCCTTGGCCATGGTAGAAAGATCCCACTACCGGGTATTTAAAATACTACCTTAAAAGCAAGAAGACAATCTTATACATTCTGGGCTTCTTTCCATCAAGTCCATGTAGTCTCTCCAGGAGCAAATGGATGTTTTCTGTCTGGGCCCATTTATTTTTTTGATCTGGCCCCTTACCTACCCTTACAAATGGCTAAGTGAAAAATCCGGAGACTCAAATTTGTTATTGTATCTATTCTCCACCTCCCCTGTCTTGTGTTATCTACAGATTAGTGACAGGCCATTGTCCTTTTGGGAGAGAACTGTCTAACTCAAAGGTTACATGTAAATAGAAACACCTGGAGAAAAAACTAATGGAGAGTAATGAAATGCTTGTCTTTTTCTTTTTTTTCTTTTCCCTTTTTTCCTTTCTTTTCCTTCCTTCCTTCCCTCCCTCCTTCCTTCCTTTTCTTTCTTTCTTCCTTCCTTTTCTTTCTTTCTTTCTTTCTTTCTTTCTTTCTTTCTTTCTTTCTTTCTTTCTCTTTCTTTCTTTCTTTCTTTCTTTCTTTTCTTTCTTTCTTTCTCTCTTTCTTTCTTTGTCTTCTTTCTTTCTTTCTCTTTCTCCCTCTCCTCTCCTCTCCTCTCCTCTTCCCTCCCCTTGCCTCCTCTCTCTCCTCTCCTCTTCCTCTCCTCTCCTCTCCTCTTCTCTCCTCTCCTCTCCTCTCCTCTCCCTTCCTCTCCTCTCCTCTCCTCTCATCTCCTTTCCCCTTCCCTCCCCTCCCCTCACTTCTCCTTTCCTTGGCTAGTTGAGCTTATCAGCAGAATAGTACCAGACAATAGAAGTTTCTGGGATCAGCTTTTAGCATTTAATTAAAGACCTCAAAGATATTTTCTATCCACTACTTCAAAGGGTAGAGAAGTTACTACTCTCAACTGCAGGGAATTTGGAAAAACATCAGAACATCAGATCAGCTGTTATCACAGAGGACAGTGGGCACAATTTCTTCCTCTTCCTTGAGTTAAATGTTTTTACACTGTCTGGCAAAGCACAGGTAGAGTTAAGCAGAAGCCTCTGTTCCCATTTAAAATATTATTACTAGTGACAATATCTTCATTTCCTTTCTTACCTTGTACTTAGAAAAACAAAGTTGAGAAGAGCGTCTATACTATGGCAGCACAGGAAGATGTTGGATCCACCTCCTACCATGAGCACACCAAATCTATAGTTACTCCTGGATCATTTCCATCTGAAAACTAGAGGAACTGCTCCACACATGCACTACAAAAGATAAAAGGAGCACAGAGATTCAGGTGCCAGAGACAGAGACTCAGCCTCACAAAAATAACACCTGTTCCTCATGCATCAACACCCAATAGGGAGGGGTCTCACCAGGCAGTCATTTCTCCTCCAGGAGAAGGAGTTGGTGCCCCACACCGGGCACATTGGCCCTTGGCATTTTCACAGGAGAACAAAGCCCCCAGAGCATGTGGGTTGGAAACCCAAAGGAGCAAATGTCTAGGGGTCCCAAAGTACTATTGGAAACTGAGATTTCCCTCTTAGAGGGCTCGTGTGTTGTCTTGCCGGCCCCAAGACCCAGTGAGAAAACTGCAGATTGAAAAGTACCTAATTTTCAATTAGATTCATTTGCTGATCTGAAAACACTGGCTGGAAGGGCAGGGGAGAATTGAGACGCTCCCTGGAGATGAAGGCACTAGCAGACAGCACTGTCACCCTTTCCACATAGCCTGATAGCATCTCAAGAGGGTGCTGAGCTTGGATGCAGCATCTTCCTGCTGTCTTTCTGGGACAGGCAGGTGCGAGTTGTCACAGTACTTGTCAAGGCCAGAGAGTGCCAGTGGTTGCATGACTCTCCCACCTTCTGTCTGGGGCTGGCAAGTGCAAGCAGTCATGGCATTCTCCAGCTCTCAGTCTAAACCCAGCATGCATGCATAGAAGTTACTCTCCCACTGCATCGCTAAAGCCCAGTAGGCATGAGCATCAAGACACTTGCCATTGCCTTTCTGAGACCCACAAACATAGCCCACCCACTATACTCTTGAGCTGCCTTGTTAAAGCCAGTGGGCACATACAATCCACACAGGGGACATCTGATTACCTGGTCATGTGTGGTCAAGAGACCTGGTGTTCTAGAGCTCCATGGGTCTTAACAATCAGAAAGACAGTTCTTGGCAGGCCACTAGCCCAATGGCAATGCGCAGCTAGCAGTCTGAAACGCAACTGCAAGTTCCTATGAAAAAAAACCTATTGGGGGCACCTAGGTGGCTCAGTCGTTGGGCATCTGCCTTTGGCTTGGGTCATGATCCCTGAATTCCAGGATCAAGCCCCGCTTCAGGTTCCCTGCTCAGTGGGAAGCCTGTTTCTCCCTCTCTTACTCCCCCTGCTTGTGTTCCCTCTCTAGCTGTGTTTCTCTGTCAAGTAAATAAATAAAATCTTAAGGAAAAAAAAAAAAACAGAAAAGAAAAAGAAAAAAAAGTCTATTTACTTAGTTTGGAGCTTTAGCCTGAGGGGTAGGCTTCAGGTGTCCTAGATAGCTAAAGGTTGAGGAGGGAGTAAGGAAGTAAGCAGGAAGTAAGAAGGCAAGCACCATCCTTGTGCATAGGCTTGGTCCTCTTACAACTCAGTGAGACTTCCCAGAGGTTGCTTATACATCCATTGGGAGCTGTTAGGGAACACCTCCAAATCTCCTGGGCTAGAGGCCAGCAGGAATTACAACTGGGGTCCCACAAGACTATATATGTTTGTTTGCTTTGAAGGCTATTCCTTGTGGGTCTGGTTTCCAATCTGCCTGTGAGCAGGTGATAAGTGAGATTCCTACCATTGGATCACTGACAGGTCTTGGCACACCCTCAACCAGGAGGCTATATCAAGAATAAATCAGGTGGTTTAGACAACCACAAAGGTTCAAGTGACAACCAAAAGCTAGAACATGGTTGAATGAGAAAGATCATCACCTACACAAGGCCACTGAGAGACAGAGAGGTAGCTGTTTTGCCTAATACATAGAAATAAACACAAAGAGTCAGCAAAATGAGGCAACAGAAGTATGTTGCAAATGAAAGAACTAGATAAAACATCAGAAAAAGAACTTAATTACACAGAGATAAGTAATCTACCTGATAAGAAATGCACAGTGATGGTGTTAAATATGCTCACCTAATACAGAGGGACCAGATCAGCACATATTCAAAGAAAGAATGTTACAAGCCAATATTCCTGGTAAACATAGATACAAAAATCCTTAACAAAATATTAGCAAACCAAATACTGCAATACATTAAAAGGATTATATACCCATAATCAAGTGGGATTTATTCCAAGGATGCAAGGATAGTTCAACATTCACAAATCAATCAACATGATATGCCATTTTAACAAAGTGAAAGATGAAAGTTATACAATTATCTCAGAAGCATTTGACAAAATTAAACATCTATTTATCATAAAAGTTCTCAAAAAAGTGAGTATAGAGGAAATGTACCTCAACATAACAAAGGCCACAAATGACAAACCCATAACTGACATCATATTCAGTGATGAGGAGCTGAAAGCTTTTCCTCTAAGATCAGGAAAAAGACTAAGATGCTTACTATCCCCATATTATGTTTATTTAACATAGTATTGGAAGTCCTGGCCAAAAAAGTTAAGCAAGAGAAAGAAACAAAAGGCATAAACCTTTAAAAAGAAGAAATAAAACTGTTATTATTTGCAGATGATATACTATATATATATAAAACCGTAAAGACTCCACCAAAAACCACTAAACCTAATAAATGAATTCAGTAAAGTTGCAGGATACAAAAGTAGTACACAAAAATCTGTTGCATTTCTATACACTCATAATAAACTATCAGGGAGAAATATCAAGAAAATAAATTCTGTTTATGATTGGATAAAAAAGAATAAAATAACTAGGAATAAATTTAACAAAGAAGGTGAAAGACCTGTACATTGAAAACTATAACACATTGATGAAAGAAATGGAAGATGACACAATTAAGTGGAAAGATATTCAGTGCTCATGGATCAAAGACTTAATATTGTTAAAATATCCATACTACCTAATCAATCTACAGATTCAATGCAATCCCTATAAAAATTCCAATGACATTTTTCACAAACAAAAACATATAATTCTAAAATTTGTATGGAACCACAAAGGACCCCAAATAGTCAAAACAATCTTAAGGAAAACAGATGAAGCTCTTTTTCTAAACTATACTATAAAGCTATATAGTAATCAAAACAGTATGGTATTAATATAAAGACACGTAGATCAATAGAACAGAATATAAGCCCAAGAAACAAACCCACATATAGATGATCAATTAATTTACAGCAAAGGAAGCAAGAATATACAATGAGGAAAGAACTTTCTCTTCAATAAATGATGTTGAAAAAAACAGACAGCTAAATGCAAAAGAATGAGACTGGACTACTTTCTTACATTTCATGCAAAAACCAATCCAAAATGGACTGAAGACTTGAATATATGACTTGAAACAATAAAATTCCTAGAAGAAAACAGTAAGCTCCCTGATATCTTTTTTAGCAATGTTTTTTTAATTGAAGTATAATTGACACACAATGTTATATTAGTTTAGGTTTACAGCCTACTGATTCAACAATTTTATATGTTACAGAATGCTCACCACTCTAAGTGTAGTCACCATCTGCCACCATACAATATTACAATATTATTGACTGTATTCCCTATGCCATTTCTTTTCATCTCCATGACTTATTTATTTTATAACTGTAAGTTTGTACCTCTTAATCTCCATCTATGTCACTCGTCCCTTCAAACACCTCCCCTCTGGCAACCACCAGTTTATTTTCTATATTGAGGAGTTTGTTTGGTTTTTGATCATTTACTTTATTTTTTAGATTTCACATATAAGTGAAATCATATGGTATTTGCCTCTGTCTGATTTATTTTGCTTAGCATAATACCCTCTAAGTCCATCCATGTTGTCATAAATGGCAAGATTTCATTGTTTTTCAATGGCTCAATAATATTCCATTGCATATATGTACCACCTTCGAGGGATAGTAGGGGGTGCTAAAATAGGTGAGGATTAGAAATATAAACTTTCCACAATAGGGGCGCCTGGGTGGCTCAGTCGGTTAAGCAACTGCCTTCGGCTCAGGTCATGATCCCGGAGACCTGGGATCGAGTCTTACATCGGGTTCCCTGCCGGCGGGAAGCCTGCTTCTCCCTCTCACACTCCCCCTGCTTGTGTTCCCTCTCTGGCTGTGTTTCTCTCTGTCAAATAAATTAAAAAAAAAATCTTTAAAAAAAAAAGAAAGAAAGAAATATAAACTTTCCATGATAAAATAAATAAGCAATGAGGATATAATGTACACCATGGGGAATTTAGTCAATATGTTAATTTTATTAGGTGAAAGATGGTGACTGGACTTATTATGACGCCCATTCCCCAATATATACAAATTTCAAATCACTAGAGTGTACAGTGAAACTGATATAATATTGTAGGTCAATTATATCTCAAAAAACTAAGTAAATACATGAACAACCAAAAAATATCTAAATAAAGTCCTATGTGCTTGTTTCACCATCATCCACTCGGACAATGAGGCTAAGGTTTTTGGATAAATATTTTTGTGTTTGAAATTTATTGAGTTTATGACTGACTGTCTTACCTTTAGACTCACTGCCTGAACTAGGTCCCAAACTAACAAAAGAGATATAAACACCATGAAGAATTACTGACACGGCAGTTAATACGGATCTGGATTTGAAATTTAACTTGACTGAAATCCATTCAGGCTCATTAGACTCTGGCCATGTCATGGTTTGCACGGTTGTCACCTCTGTCGTGAGCTAGCTTATCTTCACTGATGGTATCTGGCATAGCCCACCTCATAAAAAAGAAAAGGTTATATCACTTTTAGTGTTCATCCTCTCTGAGCCCCTCCCACTTATCTGGGAAATGCCTCTTTTCTCTCCCCATCTCTCCCCCTTTTCCACAATAAGTCTATGAAGCCCAAGGGTATTTACTCAAATTAAAGAGTGTCAGTCCTAGGCGCCTGGGTGGCTCAGTGGGTTAAAGCCTCTGCCTTCGGCTCAGGTCATGATCTCAGGGTCCTAGGATCGAGGCCTGCATCAGGCTCTCAGCTCAGCAGGGAGCCTGTTTCTCCTCTCTCTCTGCCTCTCTGCCTACTTGTGATCTCTCTCTGTCAAATAAATAAATAAAATTAAAAAAAAAAAAAAGCATGTCAGTCCTGGTTATTAGGAATTCAAAGAAAAGACCTCAGAGAATCCCACCAGTTCCCTGCAATACATCCTTCTTAATCATGTTTGCTGCTATTGTGGCCAAAAATCATGGAATCTGGTACAACTTTAGAGGTCCAGACATGAGACTCACAGAAACCAGGTTTTCTGGGGGCACTTTCTCAGAAGAGCGCAGAAAAAAAGATGAAGTTTCTCTCTCCAGGATTATAACTACATCAAGCCTCCCCAGACAAAGCTTTATAGGGAACTGGAGAAAGTCTCCCTAGGAGATGACCCTTTATGATAAAACCTTGCAATTAGGGGCGCCTGGGTGGCTCAGTTGGTTAAGCCACTGCCTTCGGCTCAGGTCATGATCTTTGGATCGAGTCCCACATCGGGCTCCCTGCTCAGCGGGAAGCTTGCTTCTCCTTCTCTCACTCCCCCTGCTTGTGTTCCCTCTCTGGATGTGTTTCTCTCTGTCAAATAAATAAAATCTTAAAAAAAAAAAAAAAAAAAAACCACCTTGCAATTGGCACCCAAAAGAAATCAAACAGGAGTAGAAAAACAAAAAGTGAATTCTATCTGTCAGGTTAACATCACCAAGGAAAAGACCGCGGGCCAATTTGGACAGCCTGGAACAAGACGCCCAACTGGGCTGGCATGGCAGACTTGGCTCGCAGTACCTCCCGCTCAGAACCTGTGTGTTTACCCAGAAAATCACAAAAGGGCTTTTTTGGTAAGTCCGTATGTTGACCCAAGAAACTCATTTTGGATATGGACTGAAAACATCTAGTTTGACAATGGATACATAGACACACACACACACACACACACACACACACACACACACACACACAGAGAGAGAGAGAGAGAGAGAAACCACTGCTTTTTACGTGTAACTGCTCCCCCCAGATTGCCACAAAACTGCTAATCCCAGTGTCACCCGGAACTGGCTTCAGGTGAGGAAACCGCCCCTTCTGGCTGCTCTCTGCCTAACCTTTCCACTGCTGCAGGATAGAGACCATAATCAAGGTATTTGACAATAGCTTATCATCTACCTCTTTCTCAGCAACATATAAAATAAGAACAGGTAACTAGAAGTCCAGAACAGTGAGGGCTACAATCCTTGCCTTCCATCTATTTCACCAAAAGGAGCTACTCCAATGGTCTTCCCCAAACAAAAAGTTCTACTCCAAAGTATCCTCAACCCCCTGTTCTCTAGAAACTTTTATGACAACATCTCAAACTGAATACATATGTATTTTTGGAAGTCCCACATCTCCAGGCATTCTATTACACAGTGAAGTTGAGCAGATACTTAGCTGTCTATATATTACAGTAAATGCATTAAACTAGCAGAGCAGAAACTAAAATTTCTGTTACTCAGTTGGTTCATCACTCATTTTGAGTCAACAGTACACAAGAACAAACTCAAGGATATTTACTTGTTTCAGAAATACTGAGAACTTAAATGTAAATCTTCTGCTTTGTATGGAAAGTTGAACTAATGGATTTCTAAGTTTTCTTTGGACCAGTAATCTTAGCAGTGATCAGGTCTACTCCCCTCTTGCTCATCCTCATCAAGACCTTGAGTTCCTTGATAGTATCTCTGCAAGGTACCCTCCAGGGAGAGCCTCGACCATTTGAAGCAGTCATGTTCAAAAACTTTCTTTATCTGGAGCCCAGATATGCCTCTTTTTGATATCTCCATTTGTCCTTGTCCTCAATTTTGGGGGTTTGCCCAAAATAAGTCTCATCTCACTCTCAGGCCATTTAAACATTGACAGACAGCTACCAGGTTCTTCATAAGCTCTCCTTCTCCAGGTTGAATATCTCTGATGGTTTTAATTAATCATCTCATTGTACCGTTTTAAGTGACTTCATCATCTGCTCTCTTCATTCGCTCTTTACCAGTGTTCAAAGATAAACTGAGGCATATTAAAAATTTTAAGGATTTATTCAAACAAAAATTAATTGGAATCCAGCAGCACAAAACCAGTAGCGACTAGGAGCACTCTCCCAACATGAGCCAGGGAAAAGGCTTATACGGAGAGAGTGCAGAAGAAAAGACAGCGAAGTATTCGATTGGCTATAGCTTAGAGCCTAGTTGGCTGTTTGTACCTAGTTGTCCGCAGCATTTTGCTTTCATAACCTTAAGGCATTTATTGGCTTAGATTTTGGTTTGCTTACATAGGCCACATCAATTGAATAGCCTCCTTGTTTAATTAATATAACAGCGGACACACTTCTGGGGAGCACAAACATCCTTAGTTGCAGGAACACTGCATCTAGACTACTCCATATAGTTGATCATGATAACAATGCTGAGGATAACAACAAACAGTAATGTGTACCAACTACATGCAAGGACGGCTCTGAGTGATTACATACCCTAACTCTCTTACTACTCAATAATCCTAATGTAAGGATGGGTTCTCCTTCTTCCCATGCTGTTTGCTTTACAAACAACCTTGAAAACATAGTCTATCAAAAAAGGTGATGTGAGATGAGCAGAAAGGCTGTGGATAATTGTTTCCCCAAAGATACCAAGAGAAAAACACCATTCTCAACCTACTATCCACCTAAGAGGGAAACAAAACCAGAGTATAATTATAAAACACCATGAGAATTTTTATAATATGGGTTAATACCAGGAAGCTGCAGGAACATATGAAAAAAGATGCCAATGACTGGTTGAAACTATCACCTCACTGAAGGTAGCAAACATGCTACCTTCTCATGATTGCTGTCTATTAAGTTTTCTAGAATTTAATAAGTTCATAAGAACATGTGCAGGAAATGGAAAGAAAGGTAGGATACATCATGACCATGAAATTTACCAGCATGCAAAGAATATGAGCTGTTTTGTGCAGTAAAAATTTGAGTCCTAATGATTTTAAACTTTGGCAGAATAATGATGATAGAAACATTTGCAAAATAGCCTTAAAAAAGTCAAATGACCTAAAAAAAAAAAAGTCAAATGACATTTCCCCCCCTCATTTCTTTTATAGCAAATGACAAAGTCCAGTAACTGGAGCACCTATATGTCATGCTTGATATTCAGGTTAATGTATTTGAATATTTACTATATTTCAGAAACATTTTCAGATGAATAATTGTAAATATACAACATGCAACATGCAATTACACAATCTGCTGCTTTATCTAGAAGGTCATTAAATTTCATGCACTGCTTTAGTGATGAAATTGTGGCATTTGCTCAAAGCAATCTCATTCTGTAAAGTTTCAAGTTAAATTATTGTTATATCTTATTTTCTCCCATATTCCATTCTCCACAACAGAGGTGGAATGTACTCTCTACAACAGAGTCTGGTCTGACTCATTGAGTTTCAGTCTTGAGCATTCCAGAAAACTACAAGTAAAGTCTGTTAGACCAGAGAAGGACCGGCTGTATTCATGACATATAGTAAGATGTAAAAAAATTAAAGACAAGAAAGGACATCAGGGACAAAAATTAAAGTTCAAAATCTTCTCTACAACCTTTTGAACCCTAAGAGTCCTTTAAGATTCTATCTGAAAAAGAGAACACCGAGACTGAATAAGCCAATCTTCTAAATCATTTATTAATCCTTTCTTTTAAACACTGAGGGAGAAAATATCCTCTCTTGATATTGAACATATTTGACAGAGGACATTAAAAAAAAGCTTGTTCACGTGTGGGCCAATGGCATCTACTTCAGGCACCACTGAAGTCAGTCCACAGCCCTACCCCTTCTCTATTCTCTACTCTTTGTCTCATTCCCATCAATGACTAAGCTTCTACTTCATGAAGCAAACAGGGACCACCGGGCATGAGTCCATTTCAGTTGAGCAAATGCTTTTTGTATGCCTACCACATGCAGTAACATACTGACTGCAGGCATTCATAGACAGGGAGAACATAGTCGCCTCTTTCAAGCCTTCCCGCCCTCACGGCTCCTTCCACTTAAGCATTTTTTCCACATCCATACCCTCTTTCCTCTTTCAGTCTGAGCTTGTTTGTGGTTAAGCCTTCAGACAGAACTCTTAATGATATCCTTCCCTCATTCCTCACGTTCCTTGTTTATAACTCCATCTGATTTCACCTTATAAACCTCTTACTTTTTACTAGCTGGGGTCAAATTGGGCAGACATATAGATGAGACAAGAATGACAGAATATTGACAAATGTTGAAGCTGCATGATGAGTTCATGGAGGTTAATTATACCACTTGCTTATTTTGTATATATTTGAAATTTTCTATTTTAAAAGGTTTTAAAGGGAGATATGCTAAGCAGAGAACTGTTTGGGTACTTTAGACCTCTTTTCTCTCTCAGTGACTCTGGTCATTTTTAATGTAAATAAGCACAATTTTTTCTGCACCTGCACTGCTTCCTTATTGAGGCTGATCTTAATTCCAAGCATAAAAAAAAAAAAATCTGAGAGGAAGCAGAGTATCTAAATCAACACATATTAAATTAGGTCTCTCCCTTATTAAAAATCCCTTGTTGGCTCTTTGAGGAAAAAGTTCAAACTTTTTAAAATGGCATTCATGACTTTACCACTTCCCCCCTTATCTCACTTATCTTCAGCTTTCTCTCTCAATATTTGCCCATATCGTTCAGCACGAGCACTTCAACTACTTCCGTGTCAATGAATTTGCCATGAACTCTTACAAATTTGACCTTATACATACTAATTTCCTCTGCCTGGAGAGATGGTCTCATCCCCCAGGTCTCCCGGCCAGTTCTCATTCATCTTCATCACTGTGCCGAAGTACAGCCAAATGTGTCCCGTCTTGTCCAGCCTCACACTTGGTCATACCTCTCTGTAACTCCCAGCTTCCCCTCCTGCATTGTGAGCAGCTTGGCAGCCACGTCTGTGCCTCATTTACCTTCCCATTCTCAGCACCAGCCTCATGATTACAACTCAGTAGATGTTATAATTTTTGCTGAATTAATCAATGAGTAAATATAAACAAAATGCTTAAGACATAGGCATATCATATAGAAATATTACACTAAAGACAAAAGCATAGCATATAAAAACATAAAGATATGTCATATCTGATAAAATTAAGAAGCACCAGGAAGTTTTCTGATGACTAAATCAAATACAGAAGAATCTCATGGCACCTGATAAGACACTATTTTAGGGGATATGGTGATGACTGAAACAGACAATGTCCCCGAGCTCACATAGCTTACATTCTATTTAAGGTATACGGATATTTAACAAATATAGAATATAGTGTCAAGCGGTGATAAGTGTTAAGAAAAAAAAATTAAGGCAAGATCAGGGTTGATGAGGTGATAGGGAAGTAAGTTTAAGCCTCTCTGGGAATTAATATTTGACTAGAAACCTGAATTAAGAGAAGTTATGAGCCAGCTGGTAACAAGGAGGAAAAGCAGTCAGAATACAAGGGCCCCAAAGTGAAAAGGCACAGAACTGGGAATTTCAGTAACTAGGAATCCTAGTGCCAAAACCTGAAATTCTACCTCCAGAAAGATATATCTTTTGGGGTTCTATGGACTTTTCTTTCTTCACCATTTTTCTATTAGTAAGCAAACATGGCTAGGAGCAGAGCATTTCAAATGGGGATTAATTAACAACCTGCAGAGAATAAAACAAGAATAGGAGGATAAGGTGAATCAGAGAACAAGTCCCTGAAAGGAGGGACCAGTGTGCCCTGAACCATGCCCGGGTCGCTGCTGTACTTATACTGGATAGAGACAATGGTGTGTTGAGATAACCTATGAAACAGGTGAGTTGGGAAACAAGGCGATGCTACCGCATCCTGTCCTCCCAACTGTGCACACCCCATCTCCTCTACCCACTTTGTCCAATTAGAAAGCATCCTCTAAATAACATCAGGGTCGGTGACAAGAAGGACTGTCAACTCTGAGATGCTATCAGTCACTCTAAAGAAAACAGAAGAATCAATTCTGTTGACTTTGAGCAAATGACCCTGTTATGGCCAGGCAGAAAAATGTGGTCCATGGGAGTCCAGGCAGCTGTCGAGTTCATAGCAATGACTTTGCCCCAATACCTCTTAGCAGTGGCAGTAACTAACAGGATGCCAGTGATCCAGGCTCCAGAGGCCAAGATCACTCACTCTGTGAAAGGAAAAACACATGCTGCCCTTTCACACACTAGGAAAAACCAACAGAGCAGGAAGAGCTAGATAAAGAAGATGACCTCTATAGCCAAAGACTGGGACGTCAGGGCATCATCCAGGAAAATGCATCGTGGAAGGGAAGTGGCTTACCATGCCCACGGGTGCACAATGGTCAAATTAAGGTTTGCACTCCTTCCTCGAACAGAAAGAGCCTTACTGTCCAGACTCCCAACATAGACAAAGCACTCGACAATGCCCAAAGTGTCTTCTGCCCGTCCCTTCTGACGTAATTCTGACAAGCACCAACTCAGATTATAGGCACAGTTGGTAGATAAGGAAACTGAGGCTCAAGGCCACATCCACAAGGGGCGCAGCAAAAGCCGACACCTGGGTTAGGTCATCTCAAGTCACAGGAGGTCTGCCTCTGGAATATGATCACACAGACAGGAGAACTCTCCACTTTGCTTCTCAGTTTGCCCCCACCCCCCGCCGCGCCCCAACTAGCCAGTTCACCCACAACCCCTGCTGTGTTTCTTTCCTGCCCACCTGGCAGGACATGTCATGTCGAGAGCTTGAGCGGAAGAGTCAGGCTGCTGGGTCCCAGCTCTCCTGCTCGCTACCCATGTGACACTGGGTCTGTTATTTAACCTTGCTGCGTTTCTGCTTCCTCCTCTGCAAATGAGGATATTGGTCCTCTGAGTCCTTGAAGCAATGCTGGTTCCATAGGGCTCAGTAAAGTTTGCTATTAGAATTATATTCTTTTCCCCATCATGTGCACATGTCCTCACATGTTCATATGACTGGTTCTGCTTTGGCAAATCCTCCTTTTCTTGCCTCCCCTTCTACCCCCAACAGGCCCCTAAAATTGTACAACCTTGCCCTTAGCAACAACCCACTCTCTTCCTCCCTTTCCCGTCACTCTGTTCTGTCTGCCACCGCCCCAGCTGACAGCACTTGGGACAGGGCCAGCCTTGCCTCCCGGAGTCCTCCTGGGGATAGGGCTAAAAAGTGCATCCTATGAGACTTGCTGATCAGGGAGCAGGACAGCTTTGCTGAGGGCTTACAGAACACAGAGAACACAGAGATGTGTAGCAGGTGCCGCTTCTTTAGATGCCAAGGACCCTGGAATGGCTCAGGAATAATGAACGCAGTCTTAAGCACCCTTCCTTACATGACTGCTTAGAAGCAGAAGAAATCTATGCCAGTTAAGCTTCAGGCTAATTAAAATCATGTTCACTGCCTTATCCATTTCATTCTGCTCCTTCCTGCTCACCCAGGCCAGAAGATGTAGTTTTCCTTTGATCCAGGCCTCATCTTCTCAGAATTCATCTACCTGCACACAACAAATCTCCCCCTCCCTCCTGCTGTCTCTCTCTCTCCCTCTTTCTCCCTCCATCCCCCATCTCCGTTTCCCTGCTTCTCATCCCTTTGTCCTTCCCTCTCTCTCTCTCCCCCCTCCCCAGTCATCCCCCCACCTTCTGACTATCCCCAGGTCCTGGGCATTCCCTCCAGAAGAACAATATCTTTGATGACCCAGACTATAGAAGGTGAAGAATCAGTCATGTCCAAATTGACTTTGAAAATGCCTTTATGCAAGGACCCTTTAAGAAGATATCCCACTTCTTTTCTAAAAGATAAAACACCTAAAAAGTAAAACAATCCACATATTTCACTCAGTTTCATGTATGTGTATATTTCACTCACTTTTATATAATGTGTGTGTGTATATATATATATATTTGTGTGTGTGTTATATAATGTGTGTGTGTATATATATATTTTATATATATATATATTAAATAAGGGCTTTCATAGTATACATCTTTGAAATTAGTTCTCCTCCAGGGAGAGTCACTTGGCACTTTCTGTATCTTAGTGAATGAATTATTGCAAAAAACAAAGTGGTGAGGTTGGTAAGAAAAAAGGAGAAGGAAGATGGAGCACAGCTGAGAATTAGTCCCCCTGCTACATCAGTGTGGCGTCATGCCCATTAGCACACCCTTGCATCATGGGACCACATTCCTTGATGGTGTCTAGCAGGAAATATTACACTTCTAAAGCTGAAAACATGACTGTGATCACAGTAGAAAGAAATCTCGAGGGCTGAGCCACATGTCTTTCATACACAGACCCTCTGGAATGTCATATCGTGACTTCTACCCTGGGAAAGCTCGACAGGGTGGCAATCCCTAGTTGTATAAACATTCTTGACGATAACAGTGTGCACAGGGATTTCAAGCCCGAATGGTTACGGTGCCAGGAAACACTGCACACAAGTGAAAGGGGCCAGGTGAGAACTGTGGCAAGTAGGGGTGTGACACCCCCTAAGGGGGCAGGGTGTTGCTCTGTGCTGGCTGATGGCCACCATGCAGGAATGCAAATCTAAAGTTGCCCGATAGTTTGGTTTCTCAAAAGAGCAGGAAAGAGCCTATAACATTTAGCAACATATTCAACATTTTTAAAAGAAATCTTGAGGCAGAGCAAACAAAACCCATCTGGAGGCCCTCAGCTTGCAACCTTTATCATGAAGGTCAGGTGCTTGGTTGGACACAAGACAGTTATTTATCACCTCATTGCTTCCATTTCTCTATAGAAACACAGATAACAAACTGAGGGACTTGGAGGGAGGGGGATGGAGGGATGGGAGAGCCTGGTGGTGGGTACTGGGGACACCTAAAGCTTGGAGCACTGGGTGTGGGGAATGGGGAATGAATCTTGGAACACTGGAAAAAAAAATTTAAGTAACAACAACAACAAAAAAAACCACAGATAATTATAAAGCCTTCCTAATAGGATTGTCATTACATGGTAAGCCTTTGGACTACATGGCCCACAGTAAGCATTATTGAAAATTATATTTTCTACACCTGTACCTGGATTGATGTGAATGAAACATGCCATCCTACGCATCCTAGGTCCCAGGTTTGATTGTGTCATCTCAATAAAGAGCCTCACCAGTTGGAAAAGAGCCGACCTCTTGCTTTCACAACTCGCAGCTATAGAGACTGAGTCAGAGAGGAGTCAGTTTGTTGCCCAGTTTCGCCAAGTCATCAGTGAGAATGGGAGACATCTTGTCACCTTAGCCATGGGTATCCTGTTCGCTGGGATGACCTCAGCCGTTGACTTACAGTCATATGTTTTCCTTGTGGTTCTCCATGCTTTTGCCATGTCAGAAAGACAAGTTTATAAAGGTGGTGAATAACCTCAACCTGCAGGAAGTCTTTAGTTGTGGGCAGACTATCCATTGGTATTCAGTTTATTTTTCAAGCTAATTTGCAGAGCGTTGCTACAGGCATCCCGCTCAGCATCACTTAAGGACACATTTTCAAATTGACTCTGGCAAAGTAAACATCCTTGAAAAATAGGAATCCATACTCCAGAGGCCATTCTAAAGCATGGGTATTCAAACATAATAGCTCTTTAGTTCTCAGAGTGTGGTCCTGGGGCGGCTGTATCAGCATTACCTAGGATCTCATTAGAGAAATAGAATCTGGGGCTTCACCAAGACCTACTGAAATGGAATCTTAACTCCCAGGAGATCTATGGAAACATTAAAGTTTGAGCAATACTGTTAACTGAATTATCCCTACAATTTCCGGCATTTGTGTGTGATCAGGGAAGGGAGAGGAAAAAAGATTCACTTTCAAAATTACAGGGATGGTTTTTACTATTCGATAACCCACCAAAGGTACCAAAAAAATGTCAAAAACCAAAAACCCTCATCATCTGTTCAATGCTAGACTTCTATTGATTCCAAAAATTCCAAAGAAATGTAGAAGTTTATCCTGGACTTGAGCCCAATTTTCTTTAAGGGGAGGCTCTGGCTGGGGTATTGACGTTGGTCAACCTCCCTGCTGGGACCTGTTGTTTGAACCTTTCCCTCCAAGGACAGTAAGTGAGTGCATCCCTTTGTCAGTGTGCGAGGTACTAAGTCCAATTTGCCAGGAAATATCTGACCATTGACAGCTCACTCAATCCCAAGGGATGACAGAAGCAGGTAGGTAAGCCATACTTTCACAAAAATGAGAAGAGGAGGGGCGCCTGGGTGGCTCAGTTGGTTAAGCGACTGCCTTCGGCTCAGGTCATGATCCCGGAGACCCGGGATCGAGCCCTACATCGGGCTCCCTGCTCAGCGGGAAGCCTGCTTCTCTCTCTCTCACTCCCCCTGCTTGTGTTCCCTCTCTGGCTGTGTTTCTCTCTGTCAACTAAATAAAATCTTAAAAAAAAAAATGAGGAGAGGAAAGAATGAAGGGAGAAAGGATGAGAAAGAGAGAGAGAGAGGCAGGAGAGAAGAAAGGAAATGAAATCATTGTCAGGATATTTACTTGCTTCCCCCATCTCTGTCCTCTCTTCTAGCAATCAAAAAGATGCAGCTCAGTGAGCTATCCTGGGCTACTCATAAGCAAGAGAGGAACCTTGTCAATGAACCTCTGGGTGGTAAGTGAGAAGACACACAGGGTTTCATAAACTGGAAACCCACTTCACACAGAGGAAAATCCACGAAGCTTCCTCTTCCTCCTTGTTTAGACCCTGGGAAAGCAGGTTCTATTCGTTTAGTAAGGTATCTACCTCAGCCTAATGCTGAGGCAAGGAAGTGATCATTGGTGGTCCATTCCCTGACGATCCCCACACTGCCCTGTCAGCACCGCTGCGTGTCACTGGACACTCCCAATAGGCAGCAGAGCACGTGACCAGCCATCCGCACAGCCAGGCGGCTCTCACTGTAGGGCAAGTGCTAGAATCCACCCTCTAGAAGAAAGAGCTTATAAAATCAGCTCACTGTGTTTTAAAAACTATCTTAAATTTTCTGCTTTTGTAGATAATACAGAAACTTTTGGAAAACAGCACTGGTGTACACACATGCTCCTTGCTTGAAGAAATCTCTCAGAGAGGAATTTGTAAAAAACTGTAAGTTTAGGGGCGCCTGGGTGGCTTGGTTAGTGACCTGGCCACCTTGGTTCGGGTGTCTTCTTAGTGGGTCGTGATCCTGGATCCCTGGGAGTGAGGCCCGCGTTGGGCTTCCTGCTCAGTGGGGCTTCTCCCTCTTCCTCTGCCATTCCACCTCCTTATGTGCTCTCTCTCTCTCTCAAATAAATAAATAAAATCTAAAAAAAAAAAAAAAATCCTATAAGCTTACTAGTACCTCAACCAGCAGCGGTAGAGAAGGCCACTGCATGTTTGCTTAGTTGTTCTTCAAGTGTTGTTGCAGTCAACAAACAGATATTTTACAATATATTCTATGAGTGTAGCACCCTGATAGATCACATAGGCTTATAACGCTTCTGGGAAGAGAGAGTGAATGAGTCATATTAATTCTATGTTGCTATATGATTAGTATAGGAGACCCTCTGTGTAAAACTAGTTCCATGTGGAACACATACAAATAAGATAGAAAACTAAAAATATAACATGTTCTAGTTGAGAGTCATTTTTCTTTTAATAATTGAGCCTTCAGGCACATTTCCACAAACAGCATTGTCCTTGTACCATAAGTCATTTAAATTGAAGAAAAGATTTTGTCAGCTCAACAGAGCCCAGCATGCAGGAAAGCCAAGACCCTGGCTGAGAGTCAGAGAGCAGAATGTCAGGGTCTGTAGAGAACCTTGTTGGGCATGAACCATCATTTCATCCAACATTTTTTTAAAGCAACTCTTTTAGATGATTTCCTGTCTGCGTATGAGAAAAGGGACCTTCTTCCTAGGTCCCAGAGAAGGAAGAAATAGGAACAAGAGAGATCCCTCCATTCTCTCCCTGACAGGTGCTCCCTGTCTCAGCTCCTGTGGCTTCTCTTTAACACAGATCCCTGTTTTATATCTAATGACTCCCATTATGCCCAGCCCATAATAGGAGATTCATAATTATTTTTGAATTTAAGAAAAGCAATCAATGTTAAGTAGAAAGCAAGGTTGTGCCTTCAACCTCGCATAGCCTTTGCCTTGCTCGTTCTGCTGGCCGAGAACTGAGCTTAGGTGTGGGTGTCACTGAGGAAAGAGACAGACACTACTTCTCCTCTGGCTTGGAGCCCTACATTTAAAGTTGAGAAGCCAAAAACTTTCTAATGGGAATGGTTCCTCAAAAAGATAACATTATTATCAAATGTACTTATTTATTTATTTGAGAGAAAGAGAGAGAATGAGTGTGGAGAGCAGAGAGGGGAGAAGCAGGCTTCTCGCAGAGCAGAGAGCCTGATGTGGGGCTCGATCCCAGCACCCTGGGATCATGACCTGAGCTGAAGCCAGATATTTCACCGACTGAACCTCCCAGGTGCCCCTCAAATGTACTTCTTAAACATTTCTAGCAAGTAGCACTTCCTTGATGGCTTGGGAGGAGCCTGAAATAAAAGCTACTCTCATTCATTACTCTAAAATGTCACAGCATTCCTTTCCAAGTGGAGCCTGTGTCAACACCATGCAAATGATGGGAGGGCCAGGATCAGATTTCCAAGTAAGCTCTAAAACACTGCACTGAAACACAGAGGCCTGAGCTTTGTTTACTCATTAGCGATAGCAGCTGGTCCAGCACAAGGCAGGTAGGACTAGCTGGGCAAGTTGACCACTGATGAACAAATTAGGAAGGATTTTCTTAATTCCTAAATGTATAAACAATTCTTAAATGCCCGAAAATGAAAATAATAGGGGGAGATGACACAAAGAAATGGAAAGACATCCCATGCTTATGGATTGGAAGAACAAATATTCTTAAAATGTCTATACTGTCTAAATCAACCTACACATTTAATGCAATTTAATCCATTTTGCTTGCCCTCTTGCACCTCTAAACACTGCATATATTCCATTATATGTATATTCAATGGAATAGTACTCAGTTGTAAAAAAGAATGAAATCTTGCCATTTGCAACAACATAGATAGAGCTAGAGACTATGAAGCTAAGCAAAATAAGTCAGTCAGAGAAAGACAGATACCACATTATTTCACTCATATGTGGAATTTAAGAAACAAAACAAACAAGCAAAGGAGAGAGAGAGAGAGAGAGAGAGAGAGAGAGAGAAACCAAGAAACAGACTCAACCAAAGAGAACAAACTGATGGTTACCATAGAGGAGGTGGGTGGGGGGATGGGTGAAATAGGTGATGGGGATTAAGGAGGGCACTTGTTGTGTTGAGCACAGGGTGGTGGATGGAATTGTTGGCTTACTATATTGTACACCTGAAACAAATATAACACTCTACGCTAGCTATGCTGAAATTTAAAAACTAAAAAGCTAAAAATAAGTAAACAGCAAAATTAGATTACATCTAACTATGGTTTAAAGAAAAATTGTTTCAAATATGTGGACTAAGTAGAAAAGCTAGAAATCCTTTTTATATAAATAAATTTTAGGAGCATAGTCCCCAAAAAACTGTCTACAAAATGTTTTTTGTCTTGTTTGGAACAATATTCTTTGATTATAATAAACAGGACCCCCAATAAAAGAAAATAATGCAGGGGAAAGGTACAATTTAATAAAGGCATCTAAAAACTTTTACTACAAAAGATTTGTGGAAAGAAAAATATTGAGTTAAAAAATTGGAGGCATAAATCCAAAAACAAAGTTGTCACAAAAATTAAATGTAAAGCTTTCAGAAGCATGCCTGGTCTATAGCAGCATAATATGTATTTGATATCATTCTGAAAGTGATGTTGACAACAATGATGATGCTTTCATTTCCTTACAGAAAAGACTTTTCTAGCAACCTTCAGTGACACAAAGAGATAACATGTTGCTTTTTAGTGAAAGGCTAGTGTATAGATATATGATTGACCTCAATTCTTCCCCTCATCCCTGTGTCCATGCCTTACTTACTTCTTTTGGCCAATGGAATGGGATGTTGGAAGTGACAATGGGCTGATTCCATGTCTAGGTCTTAAGAAGCCTTGCACATTTTGCTTGCCTTCTTGCACCTCTCACACTGCCACAGCAAGGACACGTGCTGGGAGTCTGCTGGACCAGAGCGATGAAGAGATTCATGCAGCAGACCAGAAGATCTGGAGCACAAGCAGAGTGCCTTAGGTGTTCATTGTTACGTGCCCTTGAAGGTTCATACGTGTTTGTTATGCCGCAATAGTTGGCTCTACTCCATATCAGCCTGAAATTAATAGAAATAAGCCATGAACATAATATATAATAAAACCATCACCATAAATGCAGGCACATTTTGTTTAGCCAAAGTGTGTGTGTGTGTGTGTGTGTGTGTGTATAAATTTATGGAATCGTTATTTTCATAAGTGAAAAGAAGACACAGCAATTTTATATGGTCCAACCCAAATATTCTGTAGTATGTTCATTGTGATCACTATTTAAAATGCATTCATTTCTCACCTATTAATGATTCCCTATAATTAAATAAGGAAAGGGTTTTCAAAATGCCTGGCTCATAGTTGAGGCTCAATATCCATTTATTGAAAAGGTTATTGAATAAGGACCAAAAAATCAAGCAACTCCTTATGTTTGCATCCTATTGGAAGAAATCCTCTAAGTGTTTCTTACTTTATTTACTCACATTTTAGCCATAATCAATTTCATGTATGATTTTTTGGGGAAAAGATTTTATTTATTTGTTTGACAGAGAGAAACACAGTGAGAGAGGGAACACAAGCAGGGGGAGTGAGAAAGGGAGAAGCAGGCTTCCCGTCGAGCAGGGAGCCCAATGTGGGACTTGGTCCCAGGTCTCTGGGATCATGACATGAGCAGAAGGCAGTCGCTTAACCAAATGATCCACCCAGGCGCCCCTCATGTATGATTTTTAACTGTTCAGTTCTTAAAAGCAAACTGCTGTGGATAAAGGAAAATGGTCCAGTATTTTATGGGTCTTGAGCAAGATAGACTCAGTAGCAGGTAAACTTCTCCAGGAGTTCTGTTTACAATAGGTACTAGGAATATTACTCCTTAGTTACAGCTAACTCAAGTATAAATGTATTGAATATTGAGAAGAAAATGCTTCCCTTCTTCAGAAAGTAGATCAAAGAATACATATCAACCTTCTGTATTGTCAAGATGTGGAATGAATTTAAACATCAATTTACTTTTATCAACTGTACTTGCACCTTGTAGAGATGCCCCAAATCAAGACTTCGCTAATAGCAGACAAAAACGCAGTGAATAGAGACCTCCAGATTTCTGTTCCTGTCACTATCTGGAATCAGGGCTACTGTTCCATTCTCTAGAGCCAATCTAGGCCTCACAAATGTACTGAAGACAAGCATCTTGTTCCATTTCTCTGTACCACTTGTGCCATGCTTCCCTCACATTGTTTCCTCCTTCAAACACAAGTCTGCGTATTTACCAAATATTCATGGCCCATCATGTTGTTTAGCTTAAGCATCTCATCATGTTGTTTAGCTTAAATGGAGCGTCTGAGCCTGAAATAAGTTGCTTACAAACATAGGCTGGCTCTTCCATTTTTAGTTGCCACGAGGAGGCTTTACTATTGTGAAATGAGCAACCGTTGCCATGCTGCTTTCTCACTGAGTATAAAATGCGCCCATTTTAGTAACCATGGTTATTACCAAAATTGTACCCGTTTGAATTATCTGCATTTCTCCTTTTTCAAGGAAAAGGATGGATGAGCATTCACTCCCATGCCCAAATTTCATTTTTAACCCAACGATGCCTATTCTAAAAATAGATATTGATATACTTTTCATAATCTGCCATTTGCTCTCTCGCCTGAAACTTAAAAAACAATTGGGCTCAAGACTCTGTGTTCTGGTCAGGCAGGATTAACTACTGGAAACACTCCCCCCGGCCCCACACACACACGTTTATTTCACTCTTGCTGCCATGGTAACAGACCAGTTTTCTCCAAGCTCCTGATATCTGGGTACTCCTCACACATGTTCACCAACTTCCTGGGAAGTAAGTAGAAAAGAGTGGCAGGTTAGAAGGCAGCTTTGAGATAAATAAGGTGCCATTCTCCCCAAATCAAGATATGTAACTGCTCCTCCCCTCGGCCCCCTGTTCCTCACTGCAGAAGTCAAGGATCCTTAACCAAACTGGCTACAACCCAGACATGGTCAGATGAGCTACCGTACCGTGCTGTTAAGGAGCCGATGCAGCAACTAGGTCAGTCCATGCTGCAGGTGACGTCACAAGGAACCAAAATAGAGCAGAGGAGCAAAGAGGTAAAAAATAAAAATGAAAAATAAATTTTTAAAAAGCTAGATTTTTATTCTAAATAAACAATTAAGAGACATCTTTTACTATTTGGCTATACCAGTTTCTAAATCAAGGCACTAAAAGTAATATCTTTATCCAACTGATTCAAGGGGTCCCTTCCTTATTAGGATTTTTAAGTGCAATGCCTTAAATATCTATAATCTTTTACCAATTTTAAACACTTTCACAAACCTGATCTCATCTGATCCTTGCAACAACCCTCCACAGAAGTTTCTGTGAGTGGCTGGTGCATTTTATAAATAAAGAACCTGAGGAGCCAACATCAAGTATTTTCCAAAATCAACTTCCTGACTCTCAAAAGAGTGTTTTTAAACTTTGTCAGCGTTTCCCAAAATTGATTCTGTAGAAAAACAATCACGTGAGATCCTCCATGAAAAGGATGTTGCACAACATATATTCACATTGTAAAACCTGGAGAAATCCTAAAATAAGTAAACTCCTTAAATGGTTTAACTACTTAACTTATTGTGTACATAATAAAATAACCTATTTGTTGGGTTTAAACGTCCTGAAATTGCTTCAAAGGTCATATTTTGAAACTTTTTGAGCTCTTCAAGGACAAAGACTATAACTTATTTAATAGTGTGTTTGGGTGATATTATGGGTTGAACTGTGTGTCCTCTCCTGTATTCATATGTTGAAGTCCTAAGCCCCACGAACCTCCCCTCCACCTCAGAATGTGACCTTATTTGGAAAAAGGGTCTTTGTGGATGTAATTAGTTAACATGAGGTCATCCTGGAGTAGAGTGGGCCCCAAATCCAATGGTGTCCTTAGGAAAAGGAGAAAGATAGATACAAACACACGAATCAGGAGAACACCATATGAAGATGAAGGTCGAAATCTGGGTGACATAGCAGAACTCAAAGAACACCAAACATCGACAAGAAAAGAAACATAGAACAGATTTTCCTTTACAGCTCTCAGAAGGACTCAACACTGCAGTCCCCTGGATATCGGACTTCCAGCCTCCAGAACTGGGAGATGGTAGATTTCTGTTATTTTAAACCTCCCAAAGGGCGGTACTAGTTACAGCAGTACTGGGAAAACCCAACAAAAGTGACAAGTACAGGGTATAGTCATTTATTTTACACCTTCACCAAATATTTACTGTCTCTATTCAGGGCTATGGGCATGAGGGAGGATAACATCCCCATTGTCACAGAGATGACATCCCAGTGAGGGAGATAGAAAACAAACAAACAAACAAATAAATAAATAAATTTATTTAAGACAGAATTTGTTTCCATTTGTGAGAGGAAATGAGGCTCAGAGAGACCTGCCCAAAATAAAGAGAGTGTTTTACCCATAAGGACAACGGGGAATCCCAGAAGGTCCATTCCCCTTAGGATACAACCTTATGTCCTGCCAGGGCTCAAAAGCAAATTGTATGTAGCTAAGTAACATGAAATTCTCTCTCCTGGCTCTTGCTTGCCAAAAAAATATGAGATCTTGGCAGAACGTAAGCACTGGTTTTGAAGTTAGGCAACCTGGGCTGTGTTTCTGATTTGCTTTCTGTGAAATCCTGGATATAATAATCTACACGTCTGAGTCTCAGCTTTCTTATTTGCAAAATAATACCTACTCCATAGGAGTGCGGTGAAGAATGACCATTGATAAAGAAAAACAGCTGCAAGTTATTTACTTCCTCTGAATCTTGAGCTGGCCCCATCTCATAGGTTTTAGACTTTTCTCACGTAAATTTGTAGGGGTTTTTTGTTTTGTTTTTGCAATTCCTGGTTGGTTTTCATTTGTTTCTGGTTTTGGTTTTTATCTGTCTCTAGAGGGCTAATATATCTACTCACAGGTTCTCGGCTGGCAACCACATCTAATGTCAAAGCAGGAAGTTGTTATTCTTTCTGTTTCCTGAAATGTGTGCTAGTACCTCTGTGTTCCCACATCTCCCCTCATCACAAACACGTAGACGGATAACTGGGACTAGCATGCCTTTTCCCTTGAGAGTGACTCATTGTAGGGCTGACAGGGTTGTCTCAGTAATAAGGACCTCCACACATATATAGACACCCGATACCATCTGCTTTTCCCAAATGCTTCTGTTCCCAAATATAGCATGCCTCGCTGCTCCCCCGTTCCCTGAAGCTTCTCAGTACACTCCCCACTCGGTGTATATCCATTTATCTATTGATGGACACTTGGGCTGCTCCCCTATCTTGGCTAGACTATGAAAGTTATTTGAATCCTTGAAGCGAAGTTTTGTTAAAATTCTTCTTAAGGAATTTATTAGTGATATTTTTCAATGCTTTGAACAGTTTTAATCTGTAAGTCGTAAAAGATATTGTAAAACCTGTTTAAGAGTAATTGCTGAAATGTTCTAGATTTTTATTTAGAATCATAATATCTTCAGTTAAAGTCAAACACTTGAGAAAAATTAGATTTTTGATATTATTACTTTAATAAGTCAAAGCTTTATTTTAAAATCCATTGTAACCCCTAAATAATCTCTTGTGCGTTTAAACTGCCTTCCTGACACCAGAAAAACCTGAACGTTTTATCATTTGTCATGATTCCTTTATGCCCATGGACTTTTTCAGTTACCCTATCAACTACCAATTCTGATTTTCTGATTAAAATCCTGAATAGATTTTAAGAGCCACGGAGTCAGCCTAGAAGCCACGGTGGGGATTTGCTTGATTCACATTTGTTTGACTGTAGGGGGATAGGAAGGTAGGACAAAGAGAATTATAAGGGACTCTGGAGTCAGAGGGCTTGGATTTGAAATCTGCTCCACCACCTACTATCATCTGAGACTTCTGGCAAGTTATTTAACTGCTCTGTATCCAGTTTCATCACCTCTTAAGATCTATATTTAATTCATAAGGTGTTTGTGAGGTTTACATCCTGCTACAGACTTGACATACTTTCCTTAGCAACCGACACATGATTAAGGTTCAGAAAATGTTGGCTGTTGTTTGCTGCTATTTATTATTATTATTATCATCGTTGTGAGCAAAGAAAAAAGGGGGGGGTGGTTACGGATGTCAATTTCACTTGGTTTAAATGATTGTCAAAATTTACCATGAAGACAATTTGGGAGGCTTCTAAATACACCTTTCCATATTTTAATTGCTATGACTTTCCAGGATCTCCAGGGCTGATGATTTAGCCTGAGGAAAATACCTGGTTTAAAAAGAAAAGAAAAGAAAAAAGCATTTGGCATTAATCTCTGTTTTCAGGTTTAAACCCTGAGGCCCTGCCCTGTCTCTGGTTTCAACTACTTGGGAAATTAGCAATTTACAGACTAAAGTCTTGCTGTTTTCTGACATTTGTTTGAAGAGCAAAAACAGTTTTAATGGCTTTGCTGAGATTGTAGGCAAGCCTATCTCTTTAACTACTTGGCCCTTGAATGTGAAAGCTAATATGGGGAGTGAGAAGTATTTCTAATAGTTAATTTTGACCAGCATAATAGCAATTACTTTTATAGCCCCAGTGTTTCAAAAAATATCTAGGCTAAAGCAGAGGAAAGTCAATTATCATATGGTTTCACTTATTTGTGGAACACAAGGAGTAATATGGAGGATATTAAAAGAAGGAAAGGAAATGTGAACTGGGGTAAAACAGGGGAAATGAATCATGAGAGACTGTGGACTCAGAAATAAACTGAAGATTTTGGAAGGGAGGGCAATGGAGGGATCACTGAGCCTGGTGGTGGGTATTAAGGAGGGCACCTATTGCATGGAGCACTGAGTGTGTGCATAAACAATGAATCTTGGTACATTGAAAAAAATAAAATAAGATAAATTATTTTAAAAAATCTAGGATAAATAAAACTTCACAGAGCAAACGTGTACTAGACTGATAGGAAGACAAGGGCACGAAAGGTCAGCCTGGTGATTAGTAGAGGTCAACTATAGCTAGTAAAGAGAATGAAGCTAAGAAACAGACCTTACGGGGTTAAGCGACTGCCTTCAGCTCTGGTCATGCTCCCAGAGACCCGGGATCGAGCCCTGCATTGGGCTCCCTGCTCCACGGGAAGCCTGCTTCTCCTTCTCTCACTCCCCCTGCTTGTGTTCCCTCTCTAGCTGTGTTTCTCTCTGTCAAATAAATAAATAAATCTTTTAAAAAAAGAAAGAAAGAAACAGACCTTACTTTTATCAATAAATTGCAAGATGCAGAAGTGGTGGCCGCGACTCAGATCCAGTCCACCACAAGGAAACTAAACTCAAACGTGCCTGTTCTGATCAAAGGAGCCATTTCTCATTTATTCTTCCCTCTGCCCTCTGGAAAAAGAGACAACTTGGGGGAATTTTTGTGTCAGGAAATGAAAAATGCTCTGAATTTACCTAACAACTGAAGGCATTTATTTAACTAACCTGTGGTTAACACATGTACAGTTAATCCGGATTATGGAGAAAGTAAGGTCTCTCAAATCCTACACAGAGAGCTGTAAACTGTCACAGGCTCGGTGCCTCCTGGTGGAATATGATGAAAAGTCACCCTCCTTTTCCTCCTGACTCTTATACGTGCCTAAGATCCTCATGTTATGTAACATATGTAACACTCATATTACATATCCATTTCTTCCCTGGCTTCATCCTGTCTTTCTACTTTCTTTTTCTTCTTTAGCCATTTTTTTTTTTTTTGAGAGAGAGAGAGAGAGAAAGAGAGAGAGAGAGAGAGAGAGAGAGGTGTGCTCATGGTGGGAGGGGGTGAGGCCCGGAGATCGTTGGGGGAGGGGCAAAAGAAGAGAGAGACTCTTAAGCAGGTAAGCAGGTTCCATGCCCAGCACAAAGCCCAGCATGAGACTTGCTCTCGTGACCCTGAGATCATGACCCAAGCTAAAATTAAGAGTTGGACTCAACCAATCAGCCACCCAGGTGCCCCTTTCCCCCAAAGTTTATATTTATTTTATCTTTCTGTAATTTTGTAAACAAACATAATTCTGGGGGACAAACAATGTGTCATCAGTAAACAAGGCTTATGGCCAGACTCTGGGGCATCACCTCAGCTGCTGAGGGTGTTTACGGCTAGCATCCACCCTTTCTGATCCAATCTGCCAATGACTGGGTCATATCAGTAATTAAATAGTTTCATATGGATGTATGCTTACACATAGACTCAACCTGTGCTTTTAAAGCCTTCTGTTCTTTAGGATTCTCAAAGACCAAAGACTAAAGAATGCAAAGGAAATCACCCCAAAATTGAAAATACATATCCCAGCTGTATTCATATATATTATACAAAGTACCTGTAGGTTTTTTTAAATACTTATTTATTTATTTATTTTAGAGAGAAAGAAGGCACAAGGCTCTGGGGAGGGGAGAGCAAAGGGAAAGGGAGAGAGAGATAATCTCAAGCAGACTCCCTGCTGAGCCCTGGAACCTGACATTGGGCTCAATCTTATGACACTGAGATCATGGCCTGAGTGGAAATCAAGAGTCAAATCCTTAACTGACTAAGCCACCCAGGTGCCCACAAAGTACCTGTGGCCTCCACTAATAGCCATGATGTTAGGTACTCAACTCATCATTGTCACCTCTGAAACCTCTATACTCACTCAAACTCAGAATTGCTCAAGAATAGGAAGATTCTGCATCTCTGATATGACTACCCCTCATGATTACCTTCAGGCCAAGTCCCATCCACGGTCGGTAGATGTGATTTGTCCATATCTTTTAGAAGAGATCTTCTCACTGATTATACCCACAGGGTTGTAACACTGGTCTGGTCAGTGTTGATTTACAGAAAATAAAAATTACTTTCAAAAGAAAAGTAAAAAAAAAGTAAAAAGAAAGAGAGATATGGCTGCTTATAAAATCACTGGTAGAACTAGAGGGACACGCTCCAAGTTGGCCTTTGGGGAATGGATCCCATGAATACATTTCAGAACTAATCTGCCAAGGGAATTGCTTCCTTTGCCACAATCAGCAAACAAGACAATCAAGAAGCTGCCACTGGAAATTTTGACTTTAGGAAGAACATACTCTCTTGGCTCAGCTCCAAGTTCTACTTATCAGCACTTCCAAAGCTAGTGATTGGACACAAGACTTCCACCGTGAAAAAACCAAGGGTCTCCACTCCATTTTCTAGAAGAAACAAGAGGGAGGGGAGGTGGATATGTGGTCTCTCATTTAATGCAAGGGCATTTCATTGGCCAGACCTAATCACATCTGGACCCTTATCAAAGGAGTCCAGGAAAGAAAATTTTAGCATTCTGGTATAGTTTTACCAAGCAGGAAGGCATATTAGAAGAGCATTTTTTAAATTCTATGTTGCAAATTACTTGTGGGTGGTAAATCAATTTATTTAATGGCTGTAAAATCAATTTAATTTTAATGAAATGGAATAGAGTAGAATATACTCTATACAATAAAGAAGGATTGTTTTGCAATGCCTTTTACTTCAGGGTGTGTGTGTGTGTGTGTGTGTGTGTGTGTGTGTGTGTGTGTTTGGGTTATAATGTAAAAATGATCATATGGTCCATAGGCCTAGGACCAAAAAAGTTTGATATTCATTGTACTATAAGGAAGGTAGAATAGGTTTGAACTCTAATCACCATATCCAACATAAACTCTATGAAGATGAATTAATATCTAGACTAATTGTGTTAATTTTCTATGGCTGCTATAACAAATCACCACACTTGCAATGGCTTAAAACAAATTCCTTTTGTGGTTCTGTAGTTAAGAAGTCCAGAATGGGTTTCACTGGGTTAAAATCAAATGTTAGCATGGCTGCATCCCTTTCTGGAGGCTCTACAGGATAATCTATTTCCTCCCCTTTTCCAGTTTGTAGAGGTTGCCCAGGCTCCTTAGCTCATGGCCCTCTTCTTCCATCTTCAAAGCCAGCAGCACCAACTTTATCAGGGGATAAAGCTGTCTAGCTGTCTTTTGCTTCCATCATCATATTGTAGAGACCCCTACGATTACATTGGGTCCACCTAGCTAATCCAGGAGAGTCTTCCTACTTTAAGGACAAGCAAGAATAGCCTTCGTTCCCTCTTCAACCTTAATTCCCCTTTGCCATGTAGCCCTAGGATTTTCACAGGTACCATGGATTATGATACAGACAACTGGGGGGGGGGGAGAGGAACATTATTCCTTGTAGCACATAAACCCACTAAATTAAGGAACAGGAGAATGTCTACATATCCTACAAGATAGAGAAGAAAGGTGCAACTAATCTTCCAATGCAAATCTCTCTCCTTTCTACTGCTTTCAGAGTCAAGTTGGATGAGGAAAATACATGATAATCCTACATGACAATGCATTAAATTATATATAATTTCATTAGTCATTTAGGATGCCTTCTGTCAGTTCCCCATCATGAATAATACAGAAAATAACAAGTTACCTGTTGTGCCTCCCCTCCTCCCCTAAGTTAAATTTGAAATACCATTTTATTTCACCTTAATACCAGCAAGTCCTTTAACAAGTTGATACTACAGTTTATATATGTACCCCATTCCTTTCCCACAATTTTCTAGTGTTGTACCATATCTACATTGTCAGGCCATCACTCTCCTATACTATATTGCTTCCCTTAATGTTATCACTTAGTCTCAGTTGTATAGTAAATGTATATCCGAGACTCACATATCAATATGGAGTCCATGCTCACCAATCCTTTTAGTTATCTGAGATTTCTCAGGAATGATGTTGGAAACCATAACCACTTGATTTTTACTGGTTAAGAAGTCCAGAATGGGTTTCAGATACATAGGAGTATCTACAGCATTTGTGCTCTTTGTTTGGCAGAATATAAAGCTCTTGGCTTATACATTTCCTTCCTTGAGTATAGTAAATGTTACTATTTCAGCATAAGGTGCTACAAAAAAAAAATGTTTTGATTAATGGCTTCCCCCCCCCCATAAGTGATCTTAACATCTTGTCTAAAAACTCAAAAAGTTTTGTTCTTATTCTTATTAGCCCAGTAGTTTTATTAGTGAATGTCACAGTGTTAGCTATCCTGGGACAATTTTCCCATAAACATAGTGTCATTTCAAGACTCCTTTAATTTCATGAAACTATTCTTAGAATGTAATTTTTAGTATTTTTGTCACTTTTTTTGTTTTGTTTTGGGTGAAGTTATATATACTGTACTTTTTTCAACATTAGATATATCTGCAACTTCCTCTGAAGTCTTTTTTTTGTTTTCCAAATGTTTAATCTTTTTGTTTTTCTCTTTTTCATCATCTATTTGCTATTATCTGTAACTCTTTCTAATGTAGTCTTTAATTCTAGAATGACTTTTTTCTGTTTTTTTCTAATTAGTTTTTTCATTTGGTCAGTTTATTTTTCAAATCTTTTACCCAATGCTTTTATCTCTGAGTTTTCTATTTCTAATTTATGCTATTCTTTCATACTTTCTAAAAATATTTTAATTTTTTTCAGACTGTTTTCAAAAGAATGTTTTTTAACATGATCACCCATAAAAATGTGGTTCTGCTTAAAACTCCCTTTTTCTTGTAATGAATCTGTACAGGATGTGACTAAAGTCCTTTGCTGCTGCTCATGTTTGGGTGAGACAGATTTGCCTGTCCTTTCAGATGTCCCTAAGTGCCAAGTCAGGGGGGTGTTAGGATGACTTCCTTACCTTCATAATTTTAGGGCTACCTTTGATGTCGTTACTAAGAAATATTAACAAATATGGTTTCATACTGACTTCTTCTTTGTCCCTTTCCCCCACTTATATCTAAAAGAAAGGAAGTCCAGATAGAATCCCAGTCCTGCTCTGTTTGTTTTCAATTCCCAATAGTGGGTTCTCCAGGAAGGTCTTTTTCCAGAAAGAACACATTGGTCCGTTAATTTGAAGTGCATAGGACCCAGAACTCTCTGTCACTGTCTACACAATTTACAGCTTTCTTTCCTTCACAGGAGCACTGGCACTTGCAAAGCCCCCCTCCCTGTATTTGCTATTATCAGAGAAGACTGTGGAGTTTCCCACACTGACACCTGACCTCTCTGGCTCTCGTTGCCTGACCCGTTGTCTCCCACACTTGCTAATATAGCATAGTTCGTGTTGCTATTATCGGTTTGCTGTTTGTATTTAGAGTTCATGGAGTGGTTCATTCTTCATTTTTTTGTAGAAATTTCCATATTTTTTGTTGTTGGTAATGGTAATGTTTTCTTTTTACCTTTTTTTTTTTTTTTTTTTTTTGCAGTTTCTTAGAGAGATTCAAAGGCTGTGTCATCACTGTCTCCTCTCTTGTTATTTAAATTGCACATGAAGGACTTGAAAATTCCCCTTTCCTTCACTGGTATCTTTTATAAGACCTCAGGCTCCACATATCAAAACACATCTCAGAACTACCATGAGATACCATCTTCCACCAGTAGATTGACTATTAAGGGTTTTTTTAAAAAAAAGAAACAAAGAAAAACAGAAAAGAACAAGAGTTGGCAAAGATGTGGAGAAATTAGAATCCTTGGACACTACTGGAGGGAACGTAAAATGGTGCAGCAACTATGGAAAATAATATGGCAATTACTCAAAAAATTGAAAAAAGAATTACCATATGATCTATAAATTTCACTCTGGGAATTGAACGCATCTTGTAAACGTACTTATAAACCCATATTCATAACAGTATTATTCACAATAGCCTTTTAAAAGTCGAAGCAAGCCAAGTGTCCTGGATGAATAGACAAAACATGGTATGTACATACAGTGGAAGAATATTCAGCCTTAAAAAAGAAGGAACTTCTAATACATGCTACAGTACAGAGGAACCTTAAGGACATTATGCTACATGAAATAAACCAGTCATAAAAAGACAAATATTGTTTAATTCCACTTATATGAGGTACTTACCTAGAGTTGTCAAATTCATAGAGAAAATAGAATAGTTATTACCAGGGGCTGGAGGAGGAAGGAATGAAGGGCTGTTTCATGGGGGTAGGGTTTTAGTTTTGCAAGATGAAAACAGTTTTGCAGATTGGTTGTACAACAATGTGAATGTGCTTTTCCCTACTATTCTGTATAGTTGTTTATGATGGTACATTTTATATTCTATGTATTTTATAATTTTTAAAAAATTGTTTGTTTAATTTTTTAACATTCCAGATCTGGTATATCCTCCCCTCTCTCAGTTAGCAGCACGTACATCTACCTAGTGGCTCAAGGCAAGGAGGGGTCTAGGAGTCATTCTTGACCCTCTCAATTCACACCAGCCATCATCCTGCCTGTTATTCCAATCCAATCACCATACTTTAGCCAGAGTGTTCTAAAACAGAGAATGGATCACACTACTTCCAACTCCTTAAAAAGGCTTACAAACAAGGGCACATAATCTCATCACTGGTCATCTCACCACTCCATCCACCTCTTACTTTTCATTAAGGCTCAGTCATACCTTAGACCTTGAGGCTGGACTAGGCTCCAAGTGAATTAGGCACTCATGGTTTTGAGAGACGTTCACATAGCTCAAGGCCATTGCTCTTCTGCCCTCTTATGCTACTCAGCCATAATCTTCATTAAATGCTTTTTGATTTGTGCTGCAAAGTCTTCAGCCATGGTTCTCCAGGACTACCAAGTACATTAATATCAAGAAAGAAACTATAATGGAGTTTTAACAATATAATTCCCCAGAAAAAACAGAACATATTTCAGTCTCTGAAATTTTCATCTTTTTATAAAATGCAGTAATGAAAAGATAATTTGATTTTCCAGACATCCCAATCACATTTTCCATAATCTGCTCTCTTGTGCTCTCTATTGGTCTTACTTTCTCTTCATATATTAGTATTAAAAAAATAATAATAATTCCTTTCCTCATGCTCAACTCCATATGCCAAATAAATTAGGGAATTGCCTAAAATTGCTGAGCAAACAGAAGCTCCTAAACTCAATGATAAAACTCCTAAACTCAGTGGATTTACATAGAGCTTTCTTTTTTCAGGGAGCACTCTTGTGGGAACTGACAGTTTATATTCAAACCTTTAATGTTTCTCTCCCTATTTCCCATTCTCAGAAACTTCATCCCTTAAATTTCATCCTGCCAATTCACTACACTTTATCATTGGGCCTGACATTTCATCCAAGATCCAGTATTTCCGACCATAGTTAAGATGTTTCTATATGAGGTTCTTGTCATTTCTATAATCACACAATCTCTAAATTTTATTCCTTCCCCATATAACACCCCTACTCTTTTGTTTAAAAAGTTACCAAATACCCAGGTTTAAGTTATCCTACTAAGCACCTAGTATGTTTCTCTATGATATGCGCTTGAACAAAGAAATGGAGTATAATCCTCATCCTCAAGAGGCTCCTAATCCAGCCAGGAAGAGTGACAAACTGGAGGTGGGTCCCAGAATCTGGAAATGGTCACACAGAAGGATTTCCCTTCTCTTAATCCCTGATATTCAATTTTTTTTTATCACATTCTGCTCTATAATAATCTAATGTTTGTAAAATTCATCACTGACACCAGTCTTCTTTCCAACTTGAACTCTTGAAGTTATGCTTCCCATATTCTTCTGCAGTGAATCTGTCCTGAGTACAGCCTATACTTCTTTGGTTTTGTGTCAGCTTCATTTCTCCTCTCCACATGGCTGCCAGGTCATCATCTCCTGTCCCAGGTACTCCAGCATATTCCTTTCAAATTCGTTCCACTTTTCCAAACCATCCAGGGCATCAGACTATATTTCCTACAGTCCTACACTCCCAAAGCTATTCCCTGACTCAGGAACCTACTGTGGGCTTGTTCCTGTCACAGCAGGGAGTCTCCAAGGCCAACTAAGGCCCACTCTAGCTTACCACGCTCATTTCCCAGGAATCTCCAAAACTCTACTCAAGAGTGGGAGCCAAGGCTCATTTCCAAATGCACACCTTTAATTAACCCCCCTACCCTGCCAGGTCTTGTGGATCTCCTCAAATTCTGCCTGGATTTTAAGGACAAGCCCAGGTTCTTCTTTTCTGACAACTGTGACCAAACCTAATGGTTTCTTCTCTGATTCAACCCAGAGCTATACTCCATATTCCCCACATCACTCAAGGCTCTGGTTAGAAATGGTTCTATCTCCTGTATTGTAAAGATACAAAAGCCAATCAGTAATCCTTTCTCTTTTTTGTCATATAAACTCTTTCAGCAAATTTTGGGTTTCCAAACCAAGTAAAAAAGCAGAAAGAGAAATGGCACAGTCTTCAAAGGACAAATATTTCTTGACTTGAGGTATTTGAGGTAATACTAGGTACCTCCCAGGTTACAAATGGGGTGGAGAACACACTACCTTACCGTGCCGACCCTTAGAAAAAATATTACAGTAATAATCTTAGCCTTAATTTAGGAAAGGAAAAAAGAATGCATGCTGAACCCAACAGAGAGTTTCTTCTTCATAAAGTTGACATGCCTGCCCATGATTATCACCCATGATAATAACATGACTATCAGGTAATATTAGTCACATATGTCAGTCATATAAGAACAAGAACTCAAACAAAATTTTCATTTGAATGCATCCATTGGTCCAAATCTAACTCAAAGTTGTTTCTGAATCCAACAAATAACATGGCTGAGTAAAGGTGTTTTTGTGATTCTTTTTCAAAAATGGTTTGAGAGCTTCCTGCTATAGTCATGTAGGTTGTAGGAACTCACTAATTACCAGCCCAATGACCAGGAGGTTAGGAAATTAAAAAAAAATTCTGACTAGAAATGTCACAGCAACTTTGCTTTCCAGATAGCAGAAAAGGCCAATGGAAGCAGGTGTTTGAACTCTGAAGAACAAGCTCCCAGAGAAGTGGTAACCCAAGGGCTGAGTAATGCCTTCTGAAAAATGAAAGACTTGGCGACCCACAGGGGAGAACATCCCAGCCTGAAGGTAAAGGGCAAGATGTTATGTATTTTACTGGAGTGACAGGTACAGCTACTACAGAGAAAAGCCATCTGGTTGAATCAGATCTTTCTTTATCATCCCTTATGTTACAAGGGTGAGATCATGAGCATAAAACAAAGGAAATTGTGAGAGAATATTTTCAATCAAGAAGCACTCAGTGAAGCATGTAATTAAGTGGAAAACTGTCAGTGATTGCTTATTGTATCTGCACAGGACAGAGCATTGGTTTAATGGCTTTATATAAATGGGAAAAGACAACTTGGTAATTGACTTAGTACAACAGTAGACAATGTAGAAAAGATACTTCTGGAGGCAATAGGGTATTGAGTACAATCTTAGGGGTGCTAAACATTTAGGGACATTGAACACTGAAAAATTTACAGAGTTGATCAGATATTATTTAACTAATATACACATTTTAAAACAATGACTTTCCAACGTTTATAAAGCTGACTGACCTGATCATAAACAATAAGTTTATCTCTACCATTTGTACCAAGAAGACATTTTTTTCTTCATTCTAGAATAGTTTGAATTAAATTTCTCTGGACAGTCTTGCAAAACCAGATGCAATGTATTAAAGGAGAACGGGAAATCAGGAAAGATCTTAAATCTCAGGCAAGTGGTTGCATTCCTTCTCTCTTCATAAACAATGTAAATGCCTCTTTGCCCTATAATCATATCCCACTGTAACTTCATTAGACAGTGTAAACAAATTTCAGAAATTTTGTTGCATCTACGTCTACCTATAAATAGGTCATTGACTATAGTTTGGAAATATTTCAGAATATAGACAAGCTTGTTGTGGTATTGAGAATTGAAAGCTTTGGTTGCTCTGTAATGTCTCAAACTACAGAGAAGGAAAAAAACTGAGGTGACATCAAAACTCAGATCAAAACCCTGAAAGTAATGCTATCATGATGACATCATGTTAAAACTTCCCATTCTAACCAAAGAAGCAATAGTCAAGTAGTAAAGAAGAATTTGGGTGAAAGTAGTGGCAGACGAGGCTGAACAGGTATGAGAACTAAGTAGCATGGGATCCCTGTCTTTTCTCCTTCCCCTTCCTTCAAGACTTCAACCTCTTGTTCTTTTACCCCATGTCAAAAATTAACTATTAGTTGCGTTAAGAATAGACTCATAGAATACAGACTGCTAGTAAAGGGAAGATGATAGGGAGGGCCTACTGCTTCACAACATGAATCCATTGTGTAGTAAACAAAAGTAGAGAATCAACTAAAAACAAAACCGAAAAGGTCATATAATATGGAAATAGCTGTTAAGTTATTCTTCACCCCTTAATTTCACCACCTCAGTTTCTCCTGTTACTTTTTTTATCTGAGTATAAACACCCATTATATTAGTTTCAGCTGTACAGCATAGTCATTCAACTTCTGTACATTATGCTGTGCTCACCACAAGTGTACCTACCATCTATCACCATAAAAACCTATTACGGTATCATTGACTATATTCCCTATACTATGCCTTTTATTCCCATGACTTACTCATTCCATAACTAGAGCTTTCTCTTGTATCTTCACAGTGGATAAAGAGGTGTGGTATTCACTTGACAAATGTGTATTATTGTTGTTGTTGCTATTATTATTAATATTATTATATGTGAAATACCTTGGCTGTTAAAGAGATAAAACTTGGACTCCCCCAAAAGGATTTGTACTTTAATTTTAAAAATTCAGACTCTCGGGGCACCTGGGTGGCTCAGTTGGTTAAACGACTGCCTTCGGCTCAGGTCATGATCCCGGAGACCCGGGATCAAGCCCCACATCTGGCTCCCTGCTCTGCAGGAGGCCTGCTTCTCCCTCTCTCAGTCCCTCTGCTTGTGCTCCCTCTCTAACTGTGTTTCTCTCTGTCAAATAAATAAATAAAATATTAAAAAAAAAAATTCAGACTCTGGCGCCTGGGTGCCTCAGTGAGTTAAAGCCTCTGCCTTCAGCTCAGGTCATGATCTCAGGGTCCTGGGATCGAGGCCCACATCGGGCTGTCTGCTCGGCGGGGAGCCTGCTTCCTCCTCTCTCTCTGCCTGCCTCTCTGCCTACTTGTGATCTCTCTCTCTGTCAAATAAATAAATAAAATCTTAAAAAAAAAAAATTCAGACTGCCCTTCCTAAAAAATGGTGTCTTCTGGCTTCCATATCACCCTCTCATTCTGCACTCACTTGTCTAAGTACATCCTTTTTGAGTCCATTCTAGTTCTTTCTCACTAACTTTTTCAAACTTCTTATATTACAGGCTATCCTTGTAAGGAGCTAAGTCTTCTTCAAATATTTCAACTACCATGTTTTGTTGGGTTGTTTTGTTTTGTTTTGTTTTGTTTTGTTGCAGTTTACTTACCAATCTGGTATACTAGAACCCAAGTATTTATTAAATTCCATTTTCTTATTTCCATTGCATTCTGGACCATCTCTTCTTGACTATCCCAAGTCATCTCCCCCTCAAAATGTTTAAAAAGAACTATTTTCCTGTTTCCTGTATTCCTCTCCCCTTCTCTACTCTCTTAGTTATATTTCTTCCAGGGCAGTTTACTTGGAAGGTGATCCAGAAAGACCATTTGAGAATTGGAGTAGAGAGACCAGGAAGGGAAGACAGTCAAAAGGCTTAGTTGTCAAATAAGTTTCTACTGTGAGAACCCAGGGCTGTTTCCCACTAGGGAATTCTGGGAGTAGAATAGGAACCTCAGAGTAAGCCCATCTATGGTGAAAGTGTGCCAAGGTATTTACACACAACTCCTGTCAAACAGTGGGTAAGGGTTGTCACTAGGACATAATTCCGCAGCACTTCCCATCTCCTTTGCCCTTGTCACCAGAGAAAGCCCTCAGGCACTGGAAACCCCCTTCAGCTGGAAAGTCATGTGCTGTGGTTATGAGTGGGGCATGAGCACGTTCTGCTGACTCTTTGTTCTGCATCTTGGCCAATGGCACCACACCACCAGTGATCCTAGCTGGAAACCTTACGATCAGCCACGATTTCTCCCTCTTTTTCATCCCCCACACTTACTCAAAAACCAAGTCTTGTTGATTTTACTCCCATCTTCGGGTTAACTTTGTTTGCCCTCCTTAGTCCTTATTCTATCACCTTACTTCAGTCTGTCAGTGCCTCTTCTAAAATACTGCCATGAGTGGCAGCAAAGTTGTCCTTCATTTACACTCCTCCTGGAGGGATAATAAGAGTATAACAGCCAACACGTCCCAAATGCTCTCTCTTTCTGTGCCAGGCACTGGACTAGGTATTTTGCATGCATCATCTCACTTGATCCTCAAAACAAAGTTATAAGGTGATGGCTTCTATTCCCATTCTACAGATGAGGTCACTGAGGCTTAGAGAAGTGAATAAAGTCAGATAGTAAGATCAGAGAAAAAGTCTAACTCCAGAACTCTGGTGCTTGGCAACCATGCAATATCACCACCACACCCAGTCATCTGTTTAAAATGCAAATCCAGTTATCTCATGCCCCAATTAAAAGTTCAAATCCATCTATGGTTTGCTAACCCTTTAGTGACTGTTAACTTTTAAGCATGACATGATACCATGTCATATACTGGTCTCATGTTCCCTTTCTGGCTTATCTTTATTCACCTGGCCTCACATAATATTAGTTCATAAATTTAAGCCACAAAGAACAGGAAGCAGAGTGTTTGACTAAAACATGGGGTGCTTTGAGGAGAGTCACAGAAGATAAGCCTGTGTTCATATCACAGAGGCCTTCTATAAATCACTAGATCAAAGAAGCTATATATCTTTCCAAAAGGCATCCACCTGCCCCAGCCGTCGACGTTTCTGAAAAAGTGGTCAGGACCTTCCGCTCACGTGGTCAGGAATGGCCTGAGGCAGCTGGGAGGCTGGCTGACCTACAAACCTGACAACTGAACCCTTATAGTCACCAGCGGGTATTGTCTGGCTTCCTGCTGTTGGCTTCACCTGCCTCCCCCAACCCCACCCTTCTCTCCGGCCATTCCAACTGTTTCCTGTCCTACTAGGTCTTTTCCAGCCGCCTACATTGCCCTTTCTCTGCTCTGAACTTAAAAGAGACTCAATGTCTATCCACCAGCACTGCCCTGTATTCTTATGAGGGTTTTTCATTTTCTCCTGAAGGTAGAGCCTGAGTACAGAAGAGGATAGAAGGCATCTTAACATGTTACTGAATGCCCTTCAGCACCTAGACTGTAAATGATTTGCAACAGACAACTGAACGGGTAGGTTAGATGATCTATCAAAAATCTTTCTAAGCCTGTGTTATTTTAAACCCAAATGTTCTCACAGTTTGAATGTATGCAAACATGTAGTAAATTATACATATCACTGTTGAAAGAATATTAAATCCAGAAGATCACCTCAGGTCTAATTAATAATAAGCAATACGCTATATTTCACATATGAAAGTGGCCCACTATCTGTAAAGCAAACATTATAAAAGTTAAATATTCACAGGGCTAGCCGTTATCAAGCTAAGGGGTGTTATGGGTGGTTAATATTGCACAGGACAATTCTGTTATCCTTTTAACAGAAGACTGATCGCCCACCACACCTCTGCCAGCTTCCCTGCTCCACCCACCCCTCGATGATTTTGCAGGTTGGCACTCGATATAGACACGGTGAGACCGATTTCCCTGACAAGGGGTGAAAAATGCCAGTAGGTAAATATGAAAATTATATTTCAAAGAATTTATTTCCCAACATTGAAACTATATGAAGATTGCTGTAGTTCTGTCATCTCTTCACACTGTTAATCCCCTCATGTGAGGTGATTAAAACTTTCTCCCCTCAGCAGAGAGATGGATATGAAATTATGTTTTCACCATGCAGCCACTATTTTATCATTGACATGGGCAGGAGAATTATGTTCAGTAGAGACCACGTATTCCTGATGTGAAATGTTATGCAGCACAGGAGTGGGAGAAATGGAGACGGACCTTCATTAAAACGATGATGCCAACCAGTGGCTGGGGATGGAAGGCGGCTTCCTACACAGGAGAGAAATTCAGTGATGAGTGGGAGGAGGAAGCTCTTGGTGGCCAATTCACAGTATACTGCAGCATAATTAAATCAGCTCCAAGTTTCCTTGGTTCAAAATCAATTTTAGGGATAATTCTGTTTCAGTGAAGATAAGTCTATTCCCCTGGGATGTTTCTGCTAACATAAAGTCCATTATCAAAAGACACACTTAGCAAACCAGACTAAGTGATTGTTTTTTAAAGTATGGTTCTTAGAAACAGGGTTTTACTTGTTTATTGTGGTTTATTTATGATAATAATGCTCTATTATTTCTAACTTTATATGCATTGCTAATGTGAAATTATATATACCTGAAAGAGGTATTTTTTATATTTAATAATATAATAACAATAATCTTGACCTCAAATTCCATACGATACTTATAAAGATGGAGAAGTTAACATATGAAAAATTAAAGAGAGGGGGAACATAAGAATATCTTAAATAGTTATCTTGGGGTGCCTGGGTGGCTCAGTTGGTGAAGCCACTGCCTTCGGCTCAGCTCATGATCCCGGAGTCCCACATGGGGCTCCCTGCTCAACAGGAAGCCTGCTTCTCCCTCTCTCACTCCACCTGCTTGTGTTCCCTCTCTGGCTGTGTTTCTCTCTGTCAAATAAATAAAATCTTTAAAAAAAAATAGTTATCTTACAAGCTGGTATCAAACACAGACTGAAAAATTACTTTGAAAGCCTGAAGACAGTCATTAGTAGAATGGTGTATACCTTCCAAATAACTAGAAAGATTAAAGTAAATAAATCATAATTTATAGAGAAATCATTTGGGAAATTGTAAATGTTGTATATTTAGAAATCCATTTCAGCCATGATCCACCAACTGGGAAAATAATCACTGATGCACAACTGTTGGAAAAGATTGGGGGTGGGGGTAGAGGTGGGGGTGGGAACGGGGCCTGGAATCTATCCATATGATGGACTGTCATACAACCTTAACATGGGGACCATGAGAATGTGCCTCATAGATCTCCAGCCATGGGAAATAAAATTGACAAAGGAACCACCTGGCATTTTGAAATCCATTATTGACTTTGCAGCAAGGCCACACCCTCTGAGGCCTGCTTCCAGCTAATGACCAAAGATGGGGCACTAGGACAGGCCCATTCCCGGTCAATCTGGCATGGCGGTGTGATGGTTATCCCAGCATTCTCTGACTCCCTTCCTATTTTCTCTCACACAGGAATTTCTAACAAACTACTTGCATCTGTCATCTCTCCTGGGAAGACCCAGACTAAGACATATTAAAAATCTGTTTTAAAAAGATAATCTAACTTTGTACTCTTAATTTTAAATTAAATGCTCATAAAATACGGCATTTCAAAAGTGCAAGATGCAAACTCTATGCCCAAAGTTAGCCAGATATTGTGTGAAAATAAAAGAAAAAAACACATTCTCATGAAGATACATAGATAACAGAATGCGTAGAGATATACCAGTATTAAAAGTGACTCTCTGGGTAGAAATTTTATAGATTGTTTTAATTTTATTTTCTGTATCTTTCTGAATATTGTAAGTTATATTAACTGACAATTTTTTAAAATTTAAAACAGAAACATTATAGGGCAACAAAACAAAAACATCACAGGGCACTTAGGTAGAACACTTAAGCATCCAACTCTTGATTTTGGCCCAGGTCATGATTTCAGAGTCATGAGATAGAGGCCTGTGTCAGGATTAACACTTGGTATAGAGCTTGCTTAAGATTCTCTCACTTCTTCTACTCCTCCCCTACCCCACCCCAACCCCCCGGATCACACTCTCTGTCTGTCTCTCTCTGTGTGTCTCAAAAACAAAACAAACAAACAAAAAACAAAAACAAAAAAACACAAGCATCACAATTTTAAAAATTTAGATTTTATAGAAAAATGAACAAAATAAAATTTGGCTGCTACAGACTAAATGCTTCTATCCCCTCAAAAGTTCATATGTGGAAACCTATGAAACCTAATCATTAATGTGTTCATATTTGCAGGTGAGGTGAGGCCTTTGGGGTGATTAGGTTATGAGGGCAGAGTCCTCATGAATAAGTGCCCTTATAAAAGAGATCCCAGAGAATTCTCTGGTCTCCTCTGCCACAAGAGGATACAGGAAGAAGATGACCATCTACGAAACAGGAAGTAGGCTTCACTAAACAATGAATCTGCCCTTGCTTTGATCTTGGACTTCCCAGTCTCCAGAACTGTGAGAAATATATTTCTATTGTTTAATCCACCCAGTCAGCGGTACTTTTAGTGTAACGAACTGAACAGACTAAGACACTGGCTAAGCATTAAAAATGGATAAATTGAGACATATAATGCTTTCCTTAAAAAAATGAAGGCTTTTCATTGGTTGGTCTATTTTAAAAATTCGAACTTCAAAGAGACAGGAGGCTCTTTGATTCCTCAGTACTTTGATGAATTTGAATATACGCCTTGGAATTATTGTCTTCTTGACATAAACTACCTACTGCAAGTAAATGAACAAACATGCCACTCTTGGGAGAATCTCTAGAAAAGCAAAAAAAAAAAAAAAAGACATGAAAACCTTGTTCTTAATTTGATTTATGGAAAATGGGGTATTCTACCAAGAATTTACTTCATTGTGAGATATACAGATGGCTTGTTTTTGAAAGCTTGGTGGGAGGGTGGGGGTTGGAGGTGGAATGTGTGTATGTGATCGGGTGAGGTGCTTTTGGGGGCAGGTGTAGAAAATATAATTCCATTTCTAAGCCAACTCTGATAGATGTCGTGGCTACCAATGTTGAAAAGGATTCTGAGGCTGCACATGATTTAGTTGAGAAGAGTGTTATGATCAATGAATGATGTCTGCCTAAATGCGGAAGGGAACGTATCTGTCACCTTTGGGGTGATGTGATAGGCAATGTACCATTAATCTAGTAGTTTTTCTGTCAATATCTTATGTGACTTCTATGTAAAAACTGTATTTAAGTTCTGTCATCCCATTATTGACTAAGAGCATTATGTTCTTATGTTTTATTGAAAGCATGCTGATTTTGAGGTTAGTTTGTAATACGGACTAAAGTACTTGAGGAGTTAATGATACCAAGTAGATTACTGGTTGTAACCTGTAAATAACCTCACAATCATGAACATTTAGATACTAATGATCTATGTTTTGAAAGTTGATCATCCTAATATGTGTAAAAAATTTTTTCTTCACTTTCACACCATGCTAAAATATTGCTTACAATTGCTTAAATTGTCATGCTGCAGTTGTACCATTTGATTTTTAATATATATCGTGTTTTTTTAAAACTCACTTTTTTTTAAAGATTTTATTCATTTATTTGACAGAGAGCTCACAAGTAGGCAGAGAGGCAGGCAGAGAGAGGGGAGGAAACAGGCTCCCTGCTTAGGAGGAGCCCTCCCTGATGTGGGCCTCGATCCCAGGACCCTGAGATCATGACCTGAGCTGAAGGCAGAGGCTTTAACCCACTGAGCCACCCAGGCGCCCAATATATATCATGTTTTGTTTTGTTTACTTTTAAATCAAACATGTTGATGTACTGTGATTTCAAAAAGAATACTATGACTACCCAGGGATACAGAATGAGTATATTTTATATGTTGTTATTATTATTATCCAGAATGGAATCTAGAAGTATTAGCATACATGTCAGTGTCAAAACAGGATCTCCAGCATTTCACAGTGTAGAATATGGATTAGCTCATCAGAATCCGATGGGGGACTTCTTCACAATGCAGTTTCCTGGTCCCCACACTCTACTACTTTCTCAATCAAAATCATTGGGAGCTAGCTTCTAGAAATTCACATTTTTAACAAGCATACCAAATAAATCTCATACATAAAAATTTGAGAACTATTGATTATTCCCAGGCACTCTCTCTACTTTGCCATTACCACTATTACCATCACCGAAAACACCAATAGCACCTAGGTTATTCTCTATTCCAAACATAATTCTCCAGATCAACTCCTGAGAAACAGGCATACTTACTCCTGACCCCGAATAGTAATAATCCTCCCTAGAGATGCCATCAATAGGCTCCAAAAAACTTAGAAAAATGTTGCTGGAAGGTTTACTTAAAACTAGGGGCTTCTTGACTGTTGTGTTCTTTCTAGGATGACCTGTATTCTTTTGGAAGTTGATGTGCCTTTCACCATAGATGTGAAAATAGCTTCAGAAGCATTTCCATTTTGATGGATATGAATTATGACAGGTACTTTTTATGAATCTGATTTGAAAAGAAATTGCAGCAGTAGGACCAGGAGTATTCATAAGTAATAATTGCCTACATTGAATGCTTTCCCTATATCAAGCCCTGTGTGCTTTATATTCAAATACCTTTGCATTTGCTTTATATTTATCTGGGTGGGTGTTGCATTTAGACCTTGAAGCCTAAACCATTTCTTTCACATGCTTTTCATAGTCTTTCTCCGCAGGCAAAGCACTGTTCCTTCATGTCTTGCCCTTCACTCCTACTCCCAAACTGCAAAATACAGCTTTGTAGAAAGCCTTTCTCCTTATGAGTCACAATTGAAATACTGTCATTTTAAATAATACCGTATCAGCAAATCCAAAGGAAGATGCCTAAGAAGAATGTCATTTAAGATGATTTATGGCATTGATTATTCTTGGCTGAGATAGGAAAACACATATAACGAGGAATGCCTACCTAGGGCTGTTTCCTGATACATCAATCAGGCTCCCAGGCCTGAAGACTCTTCCTTCCATTGTGAATCCTGTGAATTTTCTACTCGTTACTACAGTGGTTGGAAGTTTTGATCCTATGACACAGGGAAAAAAATTTATTTAAGGTTTTAAACATGTCCTATCTCTGGCAAAAGAAAAAAAAATAGATGACTCCATGAAATATGCAACAAAAGCAGTCTCTAGGGTCTTCGAAAGTTAAAAAATGTAAGAAATCATTACGGTACCATTTGGTCCCTGAGGTTGTGAGTCTGTCATCATTTCATTTCCTGGCTTCTGCATTTTTTTTCTACTTGGACAAGACTAGTGTCCTACACCGTAGAGGGGGGAAAGCTTTGTCCAGAAAACTGACTTTTAAAAAATTTATTTATTTATCAAGGGATCACACAAAAAAATTTGTTGTATCTCTTCAGATAAAATGCTTCTTTTAAAATACTTGTTTTTGCCTTTAGAACTATGTATGTGATGGGGCAGCACAGTATTAACATATTCTTTATAATCAGCAAAATGCCCCACTTACCCCATCTTTATCTCTAACACCTCTGCAGATTCTTAAATCCCTTGAGAAAAAGGACTTGTTAAAACTTACATGGAGTTTTCAGTTGAGAAGACAGAACTAGAGATGGAGACAGGGTCTTGAATAAGAGCTGAACCAGTGCTAAGGGTGCAGACCGGGGAATCGGGAATTCTGAGTTCTGACTCTATCATTAACAAGCTGTGGGATCCTAGGTGAGACTGTGGATCAATCCAACCAAAATCTCTTCCAGCTCTTGGGGGTTGGGGGGGTGGTGGGAAGCTGCCGTAGAAACACACCTTACCAGCTGTCCGTGTTTCAAACTGCTGTCTCCATCCTCAGCCAAGCCCTCAGTAGTGTTCAGTGATAGACTACCATAGGGAAGGGAAATACCTAAGAGTTCAGATTAAAATAGAAAGAGGGACAAATGTGTCAAAAGAGTGATTAAGATGTCAAAGAAGAGCTTGTTTAGAGAACACGGTATTCACTACTTGATGCATGAAGCTCGTGGTCTTTTGCCATCTATCCTGGAGACCATTGCATTCTTGGTGACAGATCCGACCGAAGGGACTCCATGGTCATGTGTCAGGTGGCTGGGCATTTCCTGGAACTGTAGGAAAAATTAAGGCTTTTTCTTGAGGAAAGGCATCATTAAATGTTCATAACCAAAGTTATATTTATATATGATATAAAGAGAGGAAAGTGACATCCCCACTAGCCTGGAAGATGGTCACTTCATCTTTGAATCTAAAGTTCTATGCATGATCTACCCTCCATCTGAAACACACTCCAAAAGGGTTTCATGAAAGAACTGAATGGATTAATGAATGAAAGAACAACTGCACAAACTCCATTTGGAAATAAGTTGCTAGGCACTGAGAAGTATCCTGTCCGCCTCAAGTAACACAGCTAATCAGAAGCCTCAGTTCTTCAAATGAACCGTGATCTCTGCTTCCCCACAGCAATTTGTGAACAACATCCTTCTGCTTTTCTTTCTACTAGATGCAGTGCTGAGTATTATTGCCCATGGTCAATTAACTTCAATGGAAAAATGAAATCCATCATAATATTCATTTTTCTAATGGAAAAGTTAGAAGCAATCTTCTCTGAAATAGAGATGCATGAAAAAGGACTTACTGGAATTGAGTTGAAAAGGAGAGCACTATTTTTGGACGGCCATTTTGGGCTTACAGGGGCCTCTATAGAGCCAGAGATACTTGTCCATCAGGCCACAGGCCAAAGCCTTTGAGTTTCAAGTCTGCCCATTTATTTGACAGCCCATTCGACTGCTTTGGCCCCTGCTCATAACCCAAGAATCCACGTGTCTTTGGTTTATTTACTGCCCTTGCTGTTCTCATTCTGGTTCCTTTCTAACCAGGAGCTGTCTGTTTCATGCTCCCATTGCTGATGGTTCTGTTGCCCTGCCCGTGTTCCTCTGACAGAGCTCTCAGAGTGGCCCTGGATATATGGCTACTTCTCTGCATTCTTGAGTCTGGATGCTTATCCTGCACAGAAAACCCAAGCTTCTGCTTTCATCTTGCTACCTACAATCCACAACCACTGTTGGGAGTCCCATCCGGGAACCAGGGAAATTTCCTGCTGAATCTGTGAAAGTGCCAGTGGACTTGTGTTGCAGGATGGCTATGTAGAATCTACAGAGCACTCCAATCTCTCTTCTGCAACTTCTCTATGTATACCAACTTTAAAAATTTAAAGCTCTGTCTGCCAGGACTTGGTTATGACTAAAAAATAGGCCTTCAGCAAGAGTGTTCCTTTACTTCAATTGACCTGACACAGACCTAAAGGATATGGCTCAATTGTAGTAAAAAAAAAAAAAAAATCATAGTTTCTAGCTATGGGACTCAAATCAGACTTTCATGGGTCTGATGAAGAGGAACTTCTGCTATCTCTGTGACATTCAAGAATACTCACTTTACATAGGCTCATATATCTGTCTACTTACCTCAGGTCAGCTTAGTTCACCTTACCCGGCCTAAATCATTCTACAACTATAAATTAAGTACCTAGCCTATGCCAATATTCTCTTAGGCATTAGGAATAAAAGTCTCTACCCTAAGGACTTTACAGTTTAACAAGACAATGAATGAAGTAATTATAGTTAAAAAAGAAAAGTCTTACTACAATGAAGAGTGTTCTATTACTTAAAATTGTTCTAAAAAAAATTGGCCATTGTCATTAGGGAAGAGAAATAAATGAGGCAAAAAATAAAAAGGCAAAACTATCATTATTTGAAAATGATATAGTTATATAATCATAAACCCAGAGAGACAACTAAAAAACTATTAGACACAATGAGATAATTTAATAAAAATCTGTAGTTATAAAATTAATTTCCCAAAATCAATTGCTTTCCTATGTAGAAATACTAACTACTAAGAAAATATAATGAAGAGATGAAATACTTAAATTTAAAAACTGTTTTGGATCTATGAGAAAGAAATTTCTTTAAAAATTTCTACTAAGCAGTACAATATAAGATGAATAAATAAAAATAAATCTGTTCTTAGAGAGGCAAAATAAGTTTTATAAAGACATCAATTCTTCTTAAAATAAACTATGCCATGAATGCATTACTATTTTTAAAATATCATGTTTCTAAGTAATTCACCAGGGTATGAAATTTATATAAATTAGTACTGGTACAGGAGTCATCTGGCAGATCAATGAAATAAATCTGAGATTCCATAAATATATCAAATATATTTTTAAATTTAGTATATAATACAGAAAAGTATTTTATATCACTGAATAAAAGATAGTCTTATCCAAAAATGGCCTGGCATTTGGTCAGAAACAAAAAAGGATGGATATCTCACTCCTTCCACCAGAGTAAATTCAAGAGGAATCAAAGATTCAGTTGAGAAGAAACTATAAACCCCTAGGTGTTAACAGCACAGAAAAGAAATTCTCACAGATGTCCACAGAGGATAAGTACTGTATGTGTACAGGTGGGGGAGCTGGAAGTGGAGGGGAAAAGAAAGGGGAAAACACAATAAAGATATGCCATGCCCTATGAAGAAGCAACAGATTAGAGATTAATAGAACAAAATAAATGGGTCATTTAAAAATGGACTTATAGTTTCAGCCATGACATGTGAAGAGCTTGGAATTCTTCACTCCATTCTTACAACAGGAAAAAGCTGAACAAACTGAAAACCAATGACTTTTTAGGACCCATGAAAGAATTGAGTTTGCAGGGCAACCTCCTGCTCCCAAATCTTAAGAAACAGAGATTCTGAGTCACGGCCAAAATCTCCCCTATTTGGAGCAGAAGGCACTGGAGCTATAAACTTGTAGGAACACTTACATAGTAATTTTAAAGAATTCAAAACTTCCCTTGTGTCTCTCTAGCAGGGAGAAAAAAGGAATCCTTATGAAATATACCCAAAGTCTTCTGTATAACTAAGGCCTACTTTCTAGAAGAAAAGAATTTTCCAGAGGTTGTTTCAGAGCCCTGGGACTCCAGCCCCAACTAGCAATTCTGTGTCATCTAAGGGAGATAAGAGAGAGAGGAGAAGCTATTAAAAAAATTACATATATATGTTCGTGAAGATCTCAGGCCATACACACAGGCTCACTATCACCACACCAAGACTTCAGTGTCTCTGTGGTCCTCAGAGTAACAGTGGATTACAGCTGAAAGAACTACAGGACACAGATTCTTTCTGAGGAGAAGTATTTAGGGAAACCCACAGTGAAGATGAGACAAGAAACTAGGGTGCCAGAGGAATTTAAAGTGTCTGGCATCTTGAGCAACAACAAATACAGCCCAACTCCATATTGACATAAATCCTCACAGTAGGAGCCTGTTTCCCTCAGTTCCTCTTATCCAATAGAAGATAAATAGCTTCCAAGAAAAATCCCAAGCCACACCAAAGGGGAAGAAAAAATAGTCTGAGAAGACAAAGCAAGCATCAGAACCAGACTTTGATATGACACTGATCTCCTAAAGAAAATAGAAGCAAAGGGAATATTTCTTAATTCATTTAAAACCATGACTTTAATATCAAAAAGGAGATAAGGATATTACAAAAACAAAAACTACACAGCAATATGGATACAAAAATCCTCAATAAAATATTACCAAATTGAATCTGATAATGTATAAGAAGAACTCTATACCAAGACAAACTAGTATTTATTCTAAATAAGCAAGATCCACTCAACACTCAAAGCTCAATCAATATAATCCACCAGATCAACACACTACAGAAGGAAAATAATATAATCATTCCAACCCACACAGAAAAAACCTTTGACGAATCCAACACCCATTATGATTTTTAAATAAATAAAAATTTCTTTGGAGGGGGAGGAGCAGAGGGAGAGGGACAAGCAGATTTTGCACTGAGTGCAGAGCCAGAGGGGGCTCAATCCCGTGACCCTGAGATTATCACCTGAGCAGAAATAAAACAGTCAGACGCTTACCCGACAGAGTTACTCAGGCACCAACCTCCCTTTAACAATTTTTTTTAAAAAGATTCAGCAAACTAAGAATAAAATGGAACTTTCTCAACTTGATAACATCCACAAAAACACAAGTTAACAATATTTAGTGGTGAATTCAATACTGGTCATTTGCCCTCCCCCAAGACTGGGAACAAGGGAATGATTTCTCTTTCATCATTCCAGTTCAATGTTGTACTATAAGTACTAATCAGTGGAATAAGATAAGAAAAGAAAAACAAAGGTATACAGTTTGAAAAGAAATAAAACTGTATCTGTTCACAAATAGTGAGATTTTTTTGTAGAAAATCTAAATGAGTGAATAAAAATACTTCTGACTAATAAGTATGTATTGCAAAATAGCAGAATATGAAGTTAATGCACAAAAGTCAACTGTTTTCCTATATGTATGCGAGCAATAAACAACTGGAATTTGAAGTTAATAAGACAATACCATTTACAATAGCGCTCTCCAAAATGAAATATTTAGGATCAAATCTAACAAAATATGTGCATGACCTATATATAAAAAAAAAACTATGAAACCATGATAAAAAATGAAAAATTTAACTAAATGGAGCAAAAATGTATGTTCATGGATTTGAAGGTTGAGGGGTTGCTAATTAAGAAATCAATTCCTCCCAACTTAATCAAAAGATATAATGCAATTCCAACCAAAATTCCAGCGAGCTATTTTGTAAATATCAAAAAACTGATTCTGAAGTTTTATATGGAAAGACAAAAGGCCTAGAACAACCAACACAATACTGAAGAAGAATAAGAACAACATTGGAGGACTAACACTAATCTGTTTCAAGACTTATTATAAGGCTGCAGTAATCAAAATAGCATGATCTTGGCAAAAGGATACATTGAACAGTGGAACATAAGAAAGAGCCCAGATGAAACCCATACAAATATAGTCAACTAAAGCCTGACAGAGGAGCAAAAACAATTTAATAGAAAAAGAGTAGTCTTTTCAATAAGTGATACCAGATTAATTGGATATCCCTGTGTAAAAAAATAAATAAACCTAGACATGGATTTTACACTTCACACTTCACACAAAAATTAACTCAAAAGGTATAATAAACCTATATGTAAAATGCAAAGCTATAAAACTTCTTGAAGAAACAGAGAAACTGTGTGATGTTAGGTTTGGTGATGAGTTGTTTTGGTTTTTTTTTTAAGATTTTATTTATTTATTTGACAGAGAGAAACACAGCCAGAGAGGGAACACAAGCAGGGAGGGTGAGAGAGGGAGAGGAGGCTTCCCGCCGAGCAGGGAGCCCAATGTGGGGCTCGATCCCAGGTCTCCGGGATCATGACCTGAGCTGAAGGCAGTTGCTTAACCAACTGAGCCACCCAGGTGCTCCTGGTGATGATTTTTTAAACACAACAGCAGTAATATAATACACACACACAAAAAAAAGTTGATAAGTTGGGATTCATAAAAATTAAAAGTTTGTTCCTCTGGGAAAGACACTCCTGAGCAAATGAAAAGACAGGCCACAAACAAGGAGCAAATATTTGCAAAACACATATTTGATTAAGAACGTGTATCCAAAATATACAAAGAACTCTTAAAAGTTGACAACAAAAAAACTTTAAACACCGCAGTGAAAAAATATGGACAAAAGATCTGAACTGACTTCTCAAAGAAGACATACAGATGGCAAATAGCACATGAGTGACTCTCAACTTCATTTGTCATTAGGGAATTTCAAATTAAAACAGAAATATGAAACCACTGAATACCTATTAGAATGACTAAACCCAGACACTGGCAATACCAAAACTGAAGAGGATGTTGAGCAACAGGATCTTTCATTCATTGCTGATGGGAATGCAAAATGGCCCATCAGGTTGGAAGAGAGTTGGGCAGTTTCTTACAAAACTTAACAAAACATTTTACCATACGATTCAACAATTGCTGTTCTAGGTATTCTAGGTTTGAAAGCCAATGTCCACGCAAAAACAAATATGAATGTTAATAGCAGCTTTACTTATAACTAACAAAAACTGGAAGCAACCACGATGCCTTCCATTAGAATAAACTGTGGTATAGGCATAAAATGGAATGTTATAACAGACACATTAAAAAGTGCTCAACATCCCTCAGCATCAGGGAAATACAAATCAAAACCACAGTGAGATACCACCTTATATCAGTCAGTATGGCTAAAATTAACAAGTCAGGAAATGACAGGTTTTGGCAAGGATGCAGAGAAAGGGGAACCCTCCTACACTATTGGTGGGACTGCAAGCTGGTGCAGCCACTCTGGAAAACAGTATGGAGGTTTCTCAAAAAGTTGAAAATAGAGCTACCCTAAGACCCAGCAATTACACTACGGGGTATTTACCCTAAAGGTACAGATGTAGTGATCCAAAGGGGCACGTGCACCCGAAAGTTTATAGCAGCAATGTCCACAATAGTCAAACTACGGAAAGAACCTAGATAGCCATCAACAGATGAATGGATAAAGAAGATGTGGGATATATATACACAATGGAATACTATGCACCCATTAAAAAGAATGAAATCCTGCCATTTGCAATGACATGGATGTAACTGGAGGATATTATGCTGAGCAAAATAAGTCAATCAGAGAAAGACAATTGTCATATGATCTCTCTAATATGAGGAATTTGAGAGGCAGGGCAGGAGTTGTGGGGGTTAGGGAGGGGAAAAAAATGAAACAAGAGGGGACCTGGGAGGGAGACCATAAGAGACTCTTAATCTCAAGAAACAAACTGAGGGTTGTTGGGGAGTGGGCGGGGGGGAGGAATAGGTGGCTGGGTTATAGAAAAAAAAAATCAATTTAGAAAAATGGAATGTTATTCCATAATGAAAAGAGCTATCAAGCCACAAAAAGACATGGTTGAATTGTAATGCATAATAAGTAAAAAAAAAAGCCAGTCTGAAAAAACTATACTGTGTGATTCCAATTATATGACAGTATAAAGAAGGCAAAATTTTAGGAACTGTAAACAGATCAATGATTGTCAAGGACTTGTGGGCAGGGGTGACTGAAGAGGTTAAAACACAGGTGGTTATTTTTTTGGGTGGCAGAGCTATTCTGTATTGATACTGTAATGGTGGATACAAGACATTAAAGTGCTCGACAAAGCCCATAGAACTGTACAGCACAAAGAGCTCAATGTATAAACTTTAAAAAAAAAAATCAATTTAGGAGGTCGTGGGATCCCAACAGAGATTACAAGATAAATAAAAGGATCTAAACAAGTTACAAACATACTAAACAACCTCACTGAAGTGGGTAAGGGAATAAGGTGCTGACCTAAGTAACTCTGGAAATGAATGGAGTTTGTAAGATTAAAGGCAATAGGAATTGTACATAAGCTCTAGCTGATGAAACTTTTTTCCCATCGGAATATGGGTTAACGATTCTGAAAGCCCTGTATATTTACACTGGAATTAAACAATTAGGTAAATGGATGGCAGACTGTGGAAGAGGGACTGAGAAATAAGCAAGGAAAGAAAGTTAGAATGCTCCATGCAGTAATGGCTTAGAGTGGAAACATCAGAATGACCTCATTAGATGAACTGTATTGTACATAGTCTGCTACATATATAAGTATTTTGAGATAAGTATATTCATTAGTTAGAATACATACATTTAAGTCCCTGTTCTTTTATCTGAGAGAGCCCAATATAGAAGAGGGTACCCAACACCCAGATCTTGGTTTTAAACACCATCCTTCAAAAAAAGGAACTAGAGCTCCTGGGAGAAATGGCTGATTCTAGGACTGTGGCAAGAAATACATGAGATGAGCCTGAAGTCTCTTGTTGTATCAGAAAGTTAAGGAGGTGCTTTAAAAAATGATGGAGGCAAGTCAAGAGATCCAGGAGCAACTGAAAGAGCCCCCCAATGGAACTCTAAACAATAAAGCTGGAACAATATGAGCGATAAAATTAATAAAATAATATTGAGTCATAACTCAAAGTATAAAATAAACACCATGAGTACCCATGAATCCATATTGGCATAAATAAGTGATAGAATAAATAAATAAGTTGGGGAAAAGAGACAACTTTCCCCAGCAGAAAAGTTCCAAATACTTGTACAGATATTCTGCAATCAAAGAGGTCAAGTCTAACATTCCACCCATTAAATATGGACTGTGCATATTGATTTCCTTTCTTCCAGGAGGAAAAAGAGTAACTTCAGAGTAGAGAAATCTGGAGCCACAAGGAAATTTCTAAAACTTATTTTAAAAAGCAACACCAGATTATGATGTTCTCCAGCATACTTTTTCTGGATATAAAGAATATTTTTCATGGCTTTTAAAAGTGCAAGGTATCTGTGCACTTCTAAAAATGTTTTTCAAATGAAAGAAACAAAATATGTAAAAAATAGCAACCTATCTCACTACTCCCACATTCTCTTAATACCCAACCACGCCCACGGAACAGTTGTAAACCCTAAAAGAATTGATCAACACCATGTGTCTCTAGATTTACCACTGAGTAGTGAACAGGAAGGACCAAATTAATTTGGTCAAGCAAGAAGTTACAATAAGTATAAATTCCTCCTTTGCCTAAGAGAAAAGAATATTTTCATTTTAATACTCAATCATTAATTAAGGAAAAAAATGAAAATGGATTGATTGGATTCCACAAGCTTCTCTGTATAGAAAATACATAATTTATTCAGCATTTTATAAAATAAAAATCTTAATTGATTAAACTATTCAGAATTATATATTTATCTTGGAAAACAGAATTTTTTTTAAAAAGTTAACAAATGGGTATCCCTGCTGTGCTTTTCCCTTGTTGGATCAGTTATACACCTAAAATGAAATTTTCCATGAATTTTTATGACTTCCTATAGGCAGACATACTATTTAGTGTTGAAACAATTACCCAGGTAGCATTTTAGTGCATTCTGTCTCTTTCTAGGGAAAGACTTAAATTGAGCCAGAGCAAGACCCAAACATAATAAAAGGAAAGATACTAAGGGTTAATAAAGGAGGCCAAGCAGTATTTATTTTTTTATATTCTGCATGTTCTGTTTTCAGAGTTCTATCTCCTTTCCATTTATTAAGCCCAGTACCCTCAGACTAAAATATAAAACACCCACTCTTAGAAAAGGACAGTATTGTAATAATTGTAATAATAATAGTTATTTTAGCTAATAGTTCTTGAACTGTTGGTATCCGGCCAAGCAATCCTGTGAACTTGTTTAAGCTTGTAACAGCCTTATAAAGCAAGTATTTTTATCATCCCCTATACTTAGGGATGGAGAAGCAGAAAAATGAAGTGACTGGCCAAAGGTCACACAGTGAGTGAATAACAAAGTCAGGGTTTCAGCTCAGGCAGCCTAGCTCCAGGGCCCACAGTGCTGACCTGCCACACACCTGTCAAGGCATTGTGGTCAAGCAGACCTGAACGTATCTTCTCATTCTGCCACTTTCTATTTGACCACATAGAGCTTCTCTCCCTCTGGCTCTTCAGTGAGTCCAACTCGACCTACCTCTCAGGCTGTGAGGGAAATTCAATGAGAACAGGTAAGTCCCCTGCCACAGATCCTGGTTAGCAGGAGGCAATTTGATTACAGTTAGGGGCCAGAGATATGAAGGTGTTAAGAGAGGAACTCTGTCCTTGAGCTCATCTTTAAGAAGAGAAGTATTTTCTCAAGGGGGACATATGGAATTGTCTCTATCATTTCCATCACTCCAAGCGACCATTGCTTTGTTCTGTGACTTCTTCATGGGGTGGGACGTGTCTCCAGATCATTGACTTCCAGGCTTGTTCTTCTGCCTCCTGCCAACTCCCCAGTCACTGACAGCCTCTTAATCTGGTGAAAATACATTATTATTACGCAGTGCTTTAGAAGGCCAGAAAATATTGAAAATGAACTGATTATAAAGATAGCAGCACTTATCAACTCCAGCTTTCAAGTTTAATGGTGTTACACAGTGTTAAACTAATAAGACAACAGGCTCCAAATGGAGTCACTTATGCTGAGCACCGCATCACCAAAACAAGACTTACAGTTTTGGCTCTCCCAGAAACGGAATCTTAAACCAGTCAATTAGGACTGTTCTAAGCAACACTAGTTAATCTGCCTGATAGACCTCTGCCATCCCCTAAGTGAAAGCATCCTTATAATGACCAATCTTTTTTTTTTTTTTGTCTAGGATAGCTTCCTTGTTCCCACTTATTTCTCCCTCTAAAAGTCCTTCATTTTCTAGAGCTTCTGAGAGCTCCATTCTCTCCGCTAGATTTAATGCTACCTGATTTGAATCAATTTTTAATCAAATAAGGTCTTAAAAATTTTAGTATGGGCCAGTTTATCATGTAACAACAAAAAAACTCATGATGACCACACACTGGGGAATCCATCTCCAATAAGGAAATCCCTCCCACCAGTAGAAAAACTGAACAGCAATTGTGACAGAGAGAGTTGGCTCCCTTAAAAGTAAGCACATACAGAATAGTCAAGATACAGAAGAGGTCAACGTCATGAAAACAAGAACCAGCATTGTGCAGAACATACTGAAGCAAATCAAATTTTCCATGTAAGTTGTTATTAGACAAAGCACTAATTCATCTTTGACAGCCTATAGATTCTATTTTTAGAAAGTTAGCCCCCTCCCATTTATGAAGCCCAGTGTCTTCGTACTAAAATGTAAAAACCACTCTTAGAGAAGAGCAGTATAGCCATATTAATAACTATTTAACTGGCAATATTATAAACTCATTTAAGCTGATAGCAGGCCTATGAGGTAAGTATTATTATTATTCTCATATTATATCTTAGGAATGTAGACACAGAACTTTTGGATGAGGCTGTAGTAATTTGGTATGATTTTGTAAGGAAATGCAAGGAAATTTTCAAAGTGAATTAATCAGGGAACATTTATGTTTTCTTTTGGCAGGAGAGCATTGACCAGAAGAGAAATCTACATTAAAGAGTGGATACCAGGGTTAGTTGGAAAAACCACAATAGTTTTGCACAGTTGGCAAGACTTTAGAGGGGAAACAGTGCTGTGAAAAGGAGAAGACCCCAAAGCATTTGTGGTCTTGGGCTCTTGGGTTGAAAGGAATCTAGACAATGCCACCACTTCTCATTTTAACAAATTAAAATTAGAAGATACAAATGCAAACAAAGTGATTAGGGATCAGGGCAGAACCTCAAATGCCGCTTTGGCAAAAGACCTGACATGATTTAGGAAATTTTATACTGAACACAAAGTATAGGATCATAGGAGGACTAGTTCAGATGTCCAAATAGGATTGAGGCGGGCCAGCATATTCAGAACTCCTTACATAGTGCAGGCGTTGTTTCTTTTCTAGAGAGGTCAAAATCAGTAGTAAATGTGAAATAACAGAAAAAAAAATGTGTATTGACCTCTGGCTTCGGTGCCTGACACAGAGCTCCTAAAACCTTTGTAATTTCTTGAGTGATAGGAGCATCTAACACCAATCTCCTAAATCCCAAGGAATTTCTTTGGTGATAGGAACATCTTTTGTTCTAATGGTGACTCTTCCCAGGATCTTGGGTGGGGGTTGATCACCAGAAAATCCAAGTTAGACAGTGAAATTTTCAGCCCCACCCTCCCATTCTCCAGAGAGAAATGGAGTTTAAAATTGATCCACTTAATAATGTTTCTGTAAAAATGCCAGTAATTCTGGGTTCTGGGCAGATACATTTAAGTGAGCTCTTCTAGCAAAAGGTCAAATCCAAACGAAGAGTGGTGGGAATCTCTGATGTGTAGCCAAGTTGGAAAGAGGAAACCTCTTCTTTTCTTTTTCTTTTCTTTTCCTTTTTTTCTTACTTAAATGACTTACGGTCATTTGAGTGATGCTTCCTGCCCCTGCAAAGGAAAAGAAAAGTCCCAGCAAAACCATGTATCGTGGGAATGTCAGCCTGAGCCTAGGTTCAACAACATATCTGATGTTACCAGTAAGACCCATGGAGACATCTATTTGCACACATTATTATGCAGAGAGAAAAACATCCTGCTAGACACCGGACTGGAAGAAATAAGAAGGTGCTGAAAACAGCATGGTGTTGCTCCCCGGGCCCCATTCAATTGTGTTTGAGCCCTAAAAAATGACAGATGCTGATAAAGAGAGGCGACTTTGTAAATTCTCTGTGAGGCATGAGCACTTCTGCATGGGGGCCCCCTGGAAAGCAGCAGGTAGAACATGGAATTCAGTATAGTATGACAACTCTGTCACATGAGAAACTCAAAACATTCTGTCCATTGTGGCACCTCAATGTTTTGTGGCTTACAGAGGATCTGAAGATAATGCACTGGCATTTTATCAAGGAAGATAAAGACATGGAGGCAGCTGAAGATGTCATCGGGGTTGTTTTGCAGGTGACCTTGGAGTGTGGAAGACATGCTTGTTTGAGAAGCCATAGAATCGCTGGTGGCCGTGTCCAAAATAACGTGACATGGTACAGAATAAGGCTCGGGCTCCTCCAGCAGCCAGAGGGAGCATAAATCAGTGCCGTTTAAGATCATTACTGTTGTTTGAATTTTAGAATGATGATATCTACATATTTTAAACTACGTTTCAAAGGCATATACCAAAATGCTAATAATGGCTATTTTTGGATAATGTAATTATGAATGGCTTATTTTCCTCTATGACCTTTTAACTCCCCCAAATGTTTTATAAATGAATTATGTGTTATAATTTGATCAGGAAACACACAATGTTATTAAAAAAAAAATTCTTGGCCCCTCATGCAATGCCATTCAAACGCACCTAAGAGCTGGTAAACCTTCTCCAGGAAAAAAAATCTTACCACTTCGAGTTCAGAATAGAATGAAGAAAACTTAAGAACTTGGATACTCAAGAGTTGGAGGACAATTCTTCCCAGAAAAATACACTTTTCTTCACTTATCACCAAAATCATAAGCAACATCAGCAAACATTTTAGGAAATCATCTGAAGATCAAAGAAATTGGAATTAATTGTATTAAATTCATGAGTCATTAAATTTTAGGTACATAAAATATAATTTATAAAGTTCATTTCATGTGATGTCTTGTTTAAATGACTATAAATATGTCAATATAGATAACTATATATATGGATATAAATATAAGACATAAATGTATACATAAAGTAGACACAGGCTTGGATTTAGATATATATTTATCACAACTTTCAGAACTATACCTGAGACCCAATCATATATTCTCCTGCATATACTCAAACTTTTCCCATCTCAAAGGTTTTCAGAATCTTAATCCTAATTCTCAGGGAGGAATTATTATAGTCCAGACCCTAGATAATTTTCCATTTCATTTCCTTTTATGTTTTTATACATTTATAATAGAACAGTGGCGTGCAGAGTTCAGGAAGATTTATAAAAGAAAGGACACAAATTTTATTTAAAACACCAAAGATTTATAGCCAAATAACTGGTTGAAGGAAGACTGCTAGATATACTGCATATCATACTTAGCAGCTTAGAATAATAATTGTAAGATAACTGGATAACTTTCCTACTTTGAAAAATCTACAATTTTAAAATATATCAGCAAATTAGATTTAATAGAAGTTTATTTGCAAATGAATTTTGTGAACCACATATTACATCTAAAATCACCTGTTATAGTTCAGTAGAACATGCTCTCTGTACATATTATTTATATGATGTATCTATAGATTAATTCCCCAACTTGTAAGTAAAAGTAACCCCAACCAGTACCAATATCTAAAACTTTTGTACAATTTCTAAAAGATACTATGTTTATGAATATGTTACACATAATTATTTTTTAAACATGATATAAACCCAAAATGTGCTAGTCATCTCAAATTCAATTGTATATCATCCACAAATAAGGAAATGGGTTTTAGACGCATGTCCTCTACACAATGATCTCACTACAATCTCATGACAAAGGGAAACAGGGACCACTATGTTTCACAAGTCCGGGTCACTACTCATATAGCACCCTGCACTAGAGCCACATGGAAATCTTTATAAAGTATAGTTAGTAATTATTTCCTCAAGGATAGAACAGAATGAGAAATATCCTCTAGTTCAATATCTGTTGATACTATTTTCCCCTCTTCCCATCACTGATTGCTTATTTTGTGTCTCATTATCTAATTGACCATTTTCTCTGGTCTTTAATAAGATTCTACTCTGTTTCTGGCAAACCATTTGCACTAATAATTTCCGGCTCAAGTTCTCTCTGTAGCCTCATATGAATGATGACTTGTTGCTTCACTAAAAGCTCATTTGCTGGACTGTAATTTTGGTTCAAGAAGAATTAACATTTTGTGAAACAGATGGCGGATAATAATTCATCACACCTTGAAAGTTTCGCTGCTATTGCGGTCGCTGGAATGAAAGCCAGGTTCATTAGACAGGTGTTCCATTGCCACTCGCTATTGTTCGAGGTGATATAAAACTTCTCTCTCCTGCATGCTTTGAATTTTTTGCAAAATTTGTAATACCCAAAAGACTCTCTGAGAGGGGAACAGCATGTTCTTGCAGGGTGAGTCTTTCTGTGTGAATACCTACCATAAAAATCAAGGTGGGGGGGCTATCACTGAACACACTCATCATTTCTTTGATTAGAGAATTACATATTTTTTTTAACTTTCTTATATATTCTCTTTGTCAAATCAAATCCAAGGCTTAAAACTACATTTCTAAAGCAGCCATTCTGACTCAGCAACTAAAAATAAGGCTGAAAATCTTACTTCTGAAAAGACCAACTAAATAGGCTTTCCCACTCAGAAAGGTGTTTGCAAATTCAAATCCTCAAAAGCATTACACTGCCTAGCTTTACACAGACTCGGGATACGGAAATTTGACCTCAAAGCTACCTTTTGAATATCTGTTCTCTTAACCTTCCCAGGTACTATGCACAGCTGCCCACATTGTAGACAAAGGCTACACAAAGGTTTCTCATGCAGGGATGTGTGTGGAGAGGCCAATCTAGCGGGAGGACTTCCTCCAGAGTGATGCATAAATAGGGATAGGCTGTAAGGTCTCAGCATTATCACAGAAAGAAGTAAGAAAATATATATGATTTCATTTGCTCTTATCTGTAAAAAAAATCCTTCCCATTATGATTTTGGAGTTCAAAAATGAAGATTAAGAGGTGGATCTCACAGAGGTAAAAAGTAAACTAAAAATGCAAGCCATGCACTCAAGGTCATATGCCAGCACGGAGTTCCTGGAGGAAGTAAAGGGACATCTATGGTGAAAAGACTGGTATTTATCCTTCAACTCCCTTCTCCCAAGGAGAAAAGTCTAAGGTGTCTTCTCCATTATCCCCCAGCGTTCCCCAATGGGATGTGTCCTAGTATCCCACAGTGCCATCTGATCAACAACATGGCCTGTATTTGCTTCCATCCCATGCCTACCTCATGTTGCCACTCCTTCATTAGCACTCCCTTGGATCATCTTCAAAGAAACTACTTGCACAAATCCTCATCTCAGTGTCTGCTTCTGAGGAAACCCAGCCAGAGATGATGTGTGTGCTCGTACGTCCCTCCGAGCTGTACGAAACCCTGGTTCTCCATTTTCTACTGTGGTAAGCCATATAGAATAAGAAGGAGCACAAAACTCAGTCTGAACAGGGAAAAGAACTCCAGTTCTCTTGCAAAAGGGCTCTTAGTATAGATGGAGATCAACCCATACATACTGTGTATTAGTTTGTGAGGGCTGCCATCATCAATAACCACAAACTTGGTGGCTTCAAACAACAGAAACATTTTCCTGACAGCTTTTCTGTCAACCAGCTTGACAGAAGAATCAATCAAGCGTCCCTCTTTTCCTCATTCACGCTAAATACGTGATGGTGATGGTGATAATTTAAGCAATCTACTCCAACCAGGAATACAGTTTTCTACTTCTATCTGCTTCTGATTTTTTCCTAAGCTAGTTATAGTCCATAGTATTTTGCTCGGAGAATTCAGTGACTGCCTTGGCTCGCTCTCCTTCTCTCTCCTGAGGATAATAAAAGTACTTTTGACAAGACAGTGCCTCCCCCAGAGAAGGTGAGATCCAAAAGCAGCAGTTCATCAACCCCTCACAATCCCTGACCTTAGCTGAGTCCTGTTTCAGTCACTCTGAGAAACAGACAGCCAGGAAGAAAGCTTCCAGGTGACATTTTGCCTTTATCCCCTTGCATTGAGTGTGTCCCTTGTTAAAGATGTTCCTTCTGTCATCTTTACAAGCACACCTGGTTTCCAAGTGTTTCCAAATACTCGAAGGTTCTTGAGTCAATTCTCAAACCGGTCGTGGCATTTGAGCCATATAAATGTATCTTCAGTTTTTCTGATGCAATTTCTCTTTTGATTACTAATGAGAAGGCATTGCAAAGGAAAGGGAAGGCTATTTAACAACCAGAGCAAAATGTCCATCACTAATTATCTTAAAGCTCCAAGATCCAGCATCCTGATTAGCACAGGCCTGGAAAAAGCACAGAATAAAACCGGACATTTATTCTTCAATTAGAGAGCAGAATAATTGCTGCCTTCCAGATATCCTAGGGAGCAACACTTCAACTTCATCACTCCTTGAGCAGAAAAGTAATTTAAAACACAAAGAAGTGCCCATTTAGAGTCTGTGAACATAGCATCAAAATGTTCCAGCGTGGAAGGCAATCCCGACTTTTTTGAGCTTTTATCTCTTAATCAAATTAGTCTCCTGCCGAGGTAAAAACAAAAAGAACAGTTCACAAAATTATATATGCAGTGCTATCTCAACTACCCAAAAATGTACACAACATTTGTAGAAGAAGACACAACAAATTACTAACTGCAGTAATCTCTGAGGATGTGATTAAGGGTGTTTCATTATTTTCTTTTCAATACTATTGTGTTTTTCAAGATTTTTGCAATGAGCATATATTGTTAGTGTTTTAGCACTAATGGTTTAATATGTGTTGAATGTTTATAATGTACATGACACTATGCCAAGAAAATTGTTCGTGTTTTCTCATTTACTTCTGACCAAATAAAAAAGATTAAAAAAAAAAGAACCTAGGTAGAAAGTATTATCTCCATAAGTAACTTGCCTAAGCTCACTTAGCTGTCTAGGGTGGAGTTGGGATTCAAAGCCAGGTCCACATAATTTTGTTCAGTCTCCCATCTGTTGTTTTCATAATCAGAGAAAAGGGGCTATTCAAAAAATTGTGTCTGAAACAGTAAAAATAGTGGAATCAACTTGTATGAAACAAGCTTCCTAAAATGCAAAAACAAAATAATACACCTAGGAAAGACAAAAATCTGTAAAAATAATGTATCTCAGGTTTACCCGATGTCAATTACCAGTTGTTAAATCTTCTTTCAGTATAAAAACGCTTATTATCACCGTTTCAGGATACCGTATCAGGTATCAGACATACCTGATGTGGGACCTGAGTGAGTCGCCCTTCACCACTTATAATACTTTATGACCTCAGTCAGTTGCTTGTTCCTTCTGAGATTCTACGTCCTCATTTGTTCATTCTTCTATTAATTCAACAATTTTTTATAATTTTTTTAAAGATTTTATTGTTTGTTGGAAAAAGAGAGAGACCACAAGCCAGGGGAGCAGCAGGCACAGGGAGAGGGAGAAGCAGATCCCCACTAAGCCAGGAGTCCGATGTGGGGCTCTATCCTGGGACCCTGGGATCATGATCTGAGCCAAAGGCAGATGCTTAACCTTTTGAGCCACCCAGGTGCCCCAAATATTTCTTGTGTCCCTAGTATGCGAGAAACTATAGTGGGCCCCAGGTGAATGCAATCATAAAAGAGGCATGATCTGTGATCTTACAGAGATCTCTGTCTTCCAACTTTGGTGCCTCACCCGGGACTAAAGATAATAATACTTGCCTCAATTGAGGTTGTTGCTAGGACTCTAGGAAACAAAGCGCCTGACTCGACATGTGGGAGACGTTCAATAAATTTTACTGCTGGTATAATCTCAGTTTTTCCAGCTATAAAATGGAATTTATCTTATCCCACTTGACTGGGTGTGAGAATATTGATCTCCATAATCCTTTAGAGATTATATCTGCCCTATTTCAGAAAAGACCTCAATTTTTAAAAGATGCTTTGCTGCACAGAGGATCATAGGACAAGATGAAATTTAGGTATTTTATTCTAGGCTTGTAGTAGATTAAACTCCATTTAGTTTTCAATTTTTTTGTTTTAACTATCAAAATTTACAGTGCCACATTTGTTTTTTTTTTTTAAGATTTTATTTATTTATTTGATAGAGCACGAGAGAGAGTGGAAGCAGAAGAGCAGCAGAGGGAGAGGGGGAAGCAGGCTCCTCCCTGAGCAGGGAGCCTGATGCGGGACTCAATCCCAGAACCCTGAGACCATGACCTGAACCGAAGGCAGTAACTTAACCAACTGAGCCACTCAGGCACACTGCAATGCTATACTTAAAACCCCCATGTAAAAACTGATAATTCACTAGGAAAATTCCAAAAATATTATACATAAGCAAATTCTTATGATTTTAGCTTTCACAATGTAAGAAAGTTAATGGAAATGTTTGATAAGAACATTAAGCAAGTTCTTACATTTCAAAGGCTTTCAGATGGATGTCTTGAGATGTAGGTCAAGGTAAACTTCTCCACCAACCAGAAATACCTTCATGTACATGTGTCAAATGATATATAGTTCCTGTAATGCGCATTCAATATCTTGTGAGCACATTTGAGAATCTGTCAAGAGATTTACATAGATTTGCTCTAATATTCCAAATATGCCTTCTAGTAAAGTTAGATCTCCTCCATCAGCACCTGAAACTGGAAGACATTAAGCAGTTTACCGTGTTATTCTAGTAAATATCAATGCCTGACTTTGAACCCCCCCTTGTGTGACTTCAAAACTTAACCCTTTCTTGATAACACCACCCCATTGTCTGACTTCAAAACTTAACCCTTTCTTGATAACACCACACCCATGCTCCAGCAACAGGAAATGTATTACTTCCCAAAGTCGCTCATGTCTTTCTTTAAAAGTGCTTACGTGGGTGTCTGGGCGGCACAGTGAAATGCCTACTGTTGGTTTCTGCTCAGGTCATGATCTCTGCGTCGTGGGATCAAGCCCTGCATTGGGTTTCATGCTCAGTGTAGTCTGCTTAAGATTGTCTCTCTCCTTCTCCCTCTGCTCTTCTCCACCTCCCCTCTCAAAAAAAAAAAATAAATCTTAAATATATATTTTTATATATTTATTTTATATGTGGTTTTAATTCAGTCAGTTCCTTCCAACATTGAATTGAAATCTGTCCCCTTCTGGATGTCACCATTGTCTGTTGTTTCACCCTTCAGTTAAATTAGTTAATTGAATGCCTTTTCTTCATGAAAGCTCTTCAAATGTTCACAAACATCTTTATTTCACCTCTTCTCCTTCTCTACCAAGTTTTCCTTTCTGCAAAACTAAACAGTCCCATTTGTCCTCTGCTATTTAGATTGCATTGTTTTGAGTCTCTACCATCTTCCTACTCAGTTCCAATCATCATAGTCTTGTTCCTTTATGTCACTTTCAAAAAAGGACATATCGAGCTAAAAACAAAACCACAGGTGTGGTCTGAAGAGTCAGAGTTGAAGTTCATTATTACCATCTTTGTCCCAGATATTATACTTCTATTTATGTTGCTCAATAGCAGATTAGCTATTTTATTCCAGCTACTTCATGCTGCTGACTCACATAGTATTTACTATAATTACAATAAAGCTTCTAAGTCTTTTTCACACGTGCAACTATGAATCCACATTTTCAACATCCTATTCCTGTGCTTTGCTTACATGAGTTTTCTCCGTGTTGAGCTACCCCTCTTAGACAGAGAAGGCTAAAATGATGGGTCAAGACCTCTTTGATTTATTGCAATCATTCAGTGGATTCCTCCTTCACAGTTCCGTTTCATCATCAACTTCGCATGCCAAATTATTGAGTAAAAATACTGACCACCCAGGGAAGAAGATAAGGTTTGAAATTCTTCCCCTCACCCAACAGACTTTTTTCTAGATTGACATGAATTAACACATTAGCAGCATACAGACAGGATCAGTTTATCTACTTGGGGATTTACCTAATGGTATGAGTCTCCAGCCCACGTGCTCCTCCTGGATTTCTCCTCCGCGATCCTAGGACAGACCAGGGCCTATTATTCCTCACTGACATCCAACACCCCTTGTCTACTGCATGCCCCCAACCCCAGATGATAACCTGATACTCTGGGCCATCTCCTGTTAGGGAATGTGCAAAGCCATTATTTCTTTCTAGTTTTCTTTCCTCACCCTCAAGGAATCACACTCACCAAATCCTTATCTTGGTGCTGGCAAAAGTTCTAGACTACTGCTTTCTAGATATGGCTAGCTTCTTGGGCATATTATCTGTATGCAGAGGCCCTGACTCAGAGACGCCTCCCTGTGGACTTAATGCCCTCCAGTCAGCCATCTTGAAATTTTTAACAATTTTATTTATACATTAAATTATATATTAAATATTAAAATTTCCATATAAAATTTATATAATAAACTTTATTTCTATATTAAATTTTAATATTAAATATGGAATTAAACTTATATATTAAATTTTATTTCTATATTAAATTATATATTAAATTTCTATTTATAGACTAAATGTAGAATGACATTAAATAGTAAGTAAAAAAAATAAATAAAACACCTCAAGTCAAGAAAGAGACTACAGAAGAATGGAAAAATCTTTGTATCTTAACATGTTTAACAGTATTTTCTTCTGGCTTTTGCCACAGTTCTGTTTTATGCTGGACCCACAAATAAGATAGGTGGCCCTGGCCCTGTTTCCAGAGTGGATATTCAAAATCTCCTGCCTCGTTGTCTAGTTACCTACCCAAACAGAAATCAATGTTAACCAACACCGTAGAATTGCAGCATGTCAGGGGAATAGTGGCCTTGCTGCTTTCTGTTGAGTTAACATCGTTTCCTGCGGGAACATGCAATGCTCGGGAACCCTTTGACATAAACTGAACAACCTAGAGTTTGTGCCATCAGTTTTGCTCCTCCTCCCCACACTTTCCAATCTTCAAAATGCCACACTTCAGCAAGCCATTCTTGTTCTGGACTTGAAATGCAAATAAAAATACATCGTTTCCAAACAAAACTTAAACTTTCTACTAGGACCTTGCAAAAGTCCTGGAAATCATTGGCTGATTCACCATTTCCCATAGAGACCATGCTAATGTCAGACCTGTTGCATTTTCATTTCTTAACTTCAGGCCTTGAAGGGTTTTGGGTTGAAGAATCTTGGGGCACCAGATGCTTTTCTAAAGACAAGAGGCAGGGTGGGGAATGGTTATAAAATTATTCATGTATCAGTCCTCTGATGAAAGTCATGGAGTTTTGCCTTCCAAAGGCACTGATAATATTTGGTATTCTTGCATATATAGATTTAGGGATGTTCAATCACAACAAGGAAGTTCTCTGATTCTTTGTCTTTTTGAAGTGAGAAAAATAATTTTTTTCCACTATTCACCCCCCACAGAAGTCAAGTATAATCTCAGCCTCCAATGCCATTCCTCACTTACCATAAGTGCTCACTCAGTCCCCAGCCCTGATTTCCATCCTGGTCCTGCCCAGGTCGTACATAGGCCTACAATCACACAGAAAAGTCACATTCTCATCCCTCTCTCTGTGTGTCTCAACAGGGACATTTCCTCACACTAATATCCCCTTTCCTAAAATATCTCTCCTCTCCCTTCTTCCTCAAGGTTTGAGTTCAAGTTCCCTTTCCCGTGAAATTTTTCTCCTCTCTGCTACAAAGTCTTCTGCATTACTCTTTTCAAACTTTCCATTTTAAAGTCATATACCTTAACGTCTTAGTAAGACCCAATTTACCTGTCTCACATTTAGAGAGCATCCATATGTAGTGAAAACCGATAGAAAATTTCTAGTCAGGTACATCTATGAAAGATTGAAATCTGTTAAATGTGACAAAAAGAACATTGGCTTGGAGCTCAAATTCTACTCTTCCTACTTTGTAGTATGTGATCTTTAAAATCCCTTCACCTCTGCGAACATGTATGTGGGAAGATAATACCCACCTGATAAGGGTGTTATAAGCATGAAATTCTCCTTTCAATTATAATGATCAATTAGTATAATACCTGACACAGAGCAGACACTTACTAAATAATAGCTACCAATATTAGAAAGCCTCCACCACTACTTAGTTGATAATTCATCGTTTCAAGTCAGTACTAAAAATAGGTAGTGTTTTCTACCACCAATCAATTTTATGGAAGATATCTATCTATCTATAGATCTTTAGATATACATATGTACACATACATATCTATAGATAAATATCTACATTTAGTTTTTGATGCCTCAGAAGGTTGTTGAAACAGTAATATTTGTTAGTGAAACAGAGAACATGTTGGTGAGAACTAAAATGGAAACAACTGTCAAGAGATCAGAAGTGGATGTGTGGGCATGTTAAGCAAGGTCCAGCATGTGCTAGGGTATCAAGACTGACCTCACGGGTTCTTGGTTTTGGTCCCTAGAGTAAGATAGATATAAAATAATTTACATTCCTTCTGAGGATTCCTTGAGGACTCTCTTGACTGCCTCATTCCTGTTGGCCAGATATTTTAAATCCCTACGGACCTGGAACAGGTTAAAAATTAAAGGACACAGATGAGATTTATGTGACAGCCTCATACATCATTTTTCTCACCTCGGTGACCTTAGTCCCCGGAATGCCATTTTTTTGTACAGTGCATCAACACTGAAGAATTTAACAGGTTATCTTCGTTTTGCTTATTTCTCCAAAATCCTGCTCCACAAACTTTTTGGCCTTTCAGCTGCAGAAATTATATCTCAGGGATACATAAAAGTGTCAGTGTTACCAGGCGGTCCCATGATGCATGGCATACTTCTTGCTGGAGCAAAGGCGATGGAGAAGGTATAGGCTTGAATCAAACACTGACACGGGGCCAAAAATCGTGGCGGGCAATACATTCTCCGATGGCATAGGTTACAAATGCACAGCAAGTTGTGATGAGGCATGCATGAGATGTACACCACACACCGAGAAGGCCAGGCCGAGCTTTATAATGAGAATGTGGAATCGTTCTCATGTCAGCTGAGTTGGAATTTGGAAATAAAATGCATCACATCTGTGTTTGAGGCACTCGGGGGCAACAGTAAGGAAACATGCTCCTCCCTCATTTGGCTAATTCCTCTTTATCCTTCAGAGCTCAGCGCAGTGATTACCCTCTTCCAGAAGCTTTTTGTGATTCCTCGCTGCATCCTTAACCCACTGCCCAGCACCGTGACCGCCGGCTGGCATCATCGCTGCCTCTCTCACCCACAGCCACTGCCACCACCACAACCTGGTCTTCTCAGGTAACCCCTGGGCATGTGCAATACAGCAATATTGCACTATATTTAACTGGCACGTGCCACTCTCTCCCTAGACTTATTTTTTTTGGTGTCAGGAACTGCTCTTGTTCGTTATGTCTCCCTAGTGCCGAATAAAGAGCCTGACTATGGAAGGTACTCAACCAGTGTTTACTGAATGGACGAACACACTGAAAAACAGAATTACTGTTCAGGAATGCTCATAATAGAGCAGGTCTTCTTTTTTCACAAGTGACAGCCAGAGTCTTACAGTGCAGAAATTAACCTGGTAACTCCATTAATTCATTCCAGCCACTAAGGAACACTTAAGGAGCAATTTACTGACTGATGCTCTAGTGGCCAGAAGGACGTAATGTGGCTAATTCCAAAAGTAATTTTCTACACGGAGTTTACCCACAGGACAAATATGACTAAATACTTCTTCAGACCACGGATTGGGGAGCAGTAAATTAAATCAGCTATGTCTTTCCAGACTCTTTGAAAAATCAATCATGTATGGTGGGTGTTACCTGTTGGAAGCCAGTTTGGAAAATCTGTCATTTCCTGCTCTTTTACTACCTTTATTTGAGACTTAGATGGATTTCTATATATGGACATTCATCCTGGACTCTAACATGGATTGTCAAACTCCTCACCAATGACCCTGGAACAATAAGGAGGAAAATCTGAAGTTACTTTGTTCATCTCTAACAGTTGTTTTATCATCATTGGAAGACTCATACCTATTTTAAAGATGATGGAAGGAACAGAAAAAAGGGTGGGGGAGGCAGAGAGAGAGAGTTGGGAAGAGAAAAATGGGAAAGGTTTAAAATCTATTTATTTATAAACCCATCATCATATCAGTCATTACCACCAAAACCAAAGTAACTTTGGAGTCCATATTTTTTAATAATATGAAACTCACTTATTCTCTCTGGTTCTAATTTTGTCACTAACTATATGATATTAAGAATGTGACTTTGGGGTGCCTGGGTGGCTCAGTTGGTTAAGCGACTGCCTTTGCCTGGGGTCATGATCCCGTAAACCCAGGATCGAGTCCCACATCCGGCTCCCCGCTCGGCGGGAAGCCTGCTTCTCCCTCTCACTCCCCCTGCTTGTGTTCCCTCTCTCACTGTGTTTCTGTCTGTCAAATAAATAAACAAAATCTTAAAAAAAAAAAAAAAAAGAACGTGACTTTGACATTCACTCCTTTTTCCGTAAGTTTGGGGGATTAGTGTTATTTACGCAAAGGTCCCTTCATGTTTTGTGATTTTATAAATTTATACAAGTAAGTACCCACACGTTCCACTTTCTTATCTCTCTGCTTCTCTCTCAGTTAGAAAACCAAAGGTCTGTGTAAAGGAGAAAAGCATTACAAACAAGCACCTACCCAGGGATCTCAGAGGTTGGGTTTTTGTTCGCTCCCACTGTGAAGGTGCAGTTGCTTTATTCTGCTGCCAAGCTCAAAGAGAGTTATAGGCACAATAACTATGTTTGAATTTTAAGTGCTTTATCAATCAAATTCCCCCAGGGTTGCTCTCATTCTAATAACTCACACCTTCCAACAAAAAGAAAATAAGAAAGACCAACAGACAGACTGTGTGGCATGGCTCTCCTGGCTGTATCGTCACGTATTCCTTGAGTCAGTGTGTTCCCAGAGAAGGGATAAATACAGTCCAGGATATAAATAAAGTGTGTACAATAATAAATAATAAAATATGTGCAAGTCTCACCTATCCATTTATTTACCATCCAGCATTCTACCAAGGAGGGAGACTCTAGCCAATCCTCATTGCAGCCCTTTTCTCACATCAGAGAAGAAATATACAGGAAGGTGAGGGGGAAACAAAGGATGATTTTACTTTTCTGCTAAGCATTGTGCACAATGTATCAGCATCATCTAAGTTTTTGACTTTATTTTTGCTTTTATAATTAATGTTATTAGTAAAAGTTATTTTTTTTTAAGTTCCAGCCTGTTGCACCTGGCAGAAGCATTTGCCCAAGATCAGTGGTGCATCTCAGAAGTGAGGAACATAGGGGACAACACCAGAAGCTGTGCTGAAGACCCGTGAATCTTGGACAGTGAAGGAAGTCAGCCCCTGTGCTGGGACTGGTTGTGCTTTCCTCACATGGGTGTTCCTTTATAGACTTGCCCTTGAAAGCTTATTTTGTGCAATATATTAAATAACTTAAAAATCCTACATGTAGAATCTTTGATGCATTCAGTTCCCCTATTAAAATTTTATCAATAATAGAGTAAAAGTGATGGAATTAGGAAAATATCAGAACTATGAGACTTAATAAATGTTTCTATTGGTACATGTATCATTCTCCATAGTAATTTTTTGAAATGGAAAAATATGAATATATTTCTGGTAATAATGGGGCTTTAAACTTTTTATTTCTAAGAGGGGGTGTTTCCCATCTTATCTCCCAAAATAAGCAAAGGATTTCTAAGGATCCTGCATGGAAATAATCCTGCAATAAACCAGTGGTGTGCTGGTCTACCCCTCTCTGCTTTGTAGTATTTGCTGTCAGTACTTCTATCATGGCTAATTTAAAGCTAGCAATATTTTAACAGCTTTCAAATACTTTGTTATTTGAAAATCAACTCTGCAAGTCGGCGAGAGCCAGTACAAGCCAGCTCCCGCACACCAGTGTCACATAATTAACCAACCAAAATGTTCTTTTCAGAAAGTGAGCCATTTGTTCAAATACGTGAATAAGTCAATCAGACTCTCAGTTGTCTGAAATTGTTTCAGAAATTGTAGGACAATTTCTTACGTCTAGATTGTCAGATACTGACTTCCTGAAAACATCCCCAGAAAAACCTGTGGAAAGAGGAACATTGAGTGCATTGCTTAACGCAGTTCAGGAGATCACATCTTTGAAAGATTTTCAGTAGAGTTTCAGAGGGAGGAGAGCAAAGATAGGCCAGGTAACGAGGCTGTAGGGTACTGATTTAGGCAGAGTTTTTTTATACTGATAGACAGAGGGGAACTTCATTAGAATAGGACAAGTTTTTGACATACAGGTTTCGAATTGGTGAACACAGCAAGACAAGGGTTTCAAAGTGAATCTTGGAGATTCAAATAAAGTCATTTGATGTTATCTATTATCCTGAAAAAGGCTAGCTATAGATATAGAGATACATATACATATAGATACAGATAGAGATACAGATATATGGTGATCAGGGTAAATTGAGTGGTCTGGTGCTCTGTCCCTGAAACAAACAATAAAGTTATCTGCAATTTTATCTTCCTGGGCAAGAGTTTCCTGGATTCTTAAAAATTATGCTATTGAGTTTGATCAAATAAGAAAATTATTTTCATGAACACAGCCAAATAATAAATTTCTGTGTGGTTACATCGGGTTTTGGTTCCCAGAACCAAAGGTCCATGAACCTGGAGGTTTCTCTGCAAGCAACTGGTGATTTTCTTGTCCAGATTAGGAAGGGGCTATCGGTTCTCCCCACACCTCCCCCCACAAGCCATGGGGATAGAAACAGCTGATGAATACTTTGAAGACACCTACCAAAGGCTGACAAGTATTCTAGAGTTCCAAAATATAAACAAACAGCAGAGTATAGGAAGGCTAGGTCTTTGCTATCCTGCTGGAATTAGAGGGTTTACAAGTAGTCCTTCCACAGAAGAGTTGCAAAATATTCTACCACTGTCCTTTCTCTCCTTTGTGACATATACTAATCTCCTGTAAAATACAAATTTCTCAGCACAGAGTCCTATCTAATATGTTAGGGTGAATGAATTATTTCATTCATTGGTTCAATCTATCTATCACTCAGTGAACAAATAGAGTGCCTATTAACTTTCAGACTGTAACACACATGCCGTTACCAAGATGAACATGATATTTTTTAATACCTCAGCTAAGAGGGAAAAATGGAGTGGGTACAGAATATTAATCTCATGGGTTATAGAATCTCTATTACTCATGAACTTTCAATTTTAAAACTTTCTCATATGTGTGAAAAAGGGAAAAGCATGTAAACCTCATCCTCCCTTACACAGTGGTTGTACACTTTTATTTCAGAATTGGATATCGCATTTGCATTAACTGCGACTGTCCTTTTGATTTTCTTTTTGATCAACAGGATGATCTATCAATATGAGTTTTTATGTAGACCTTGTTAAAATTTTATTGTATGACTTCAAATTTTTTTTAATTTTATCGATTACCATCAGAGAATATAACTTCAAGGATGTCTATTAAATCTTTACCTTTTTGAATTTTTAAATACTTTATTTGTAACTAAATACATGATCAATTTTTGTAATTGTTCCATAGATGAAAAATATTTTCTCTGAAATAGGGATGCTTATTAATTGTATTCTTGAGTTCTCTGTGCTCTTAGTTCTCTAACTGGTGTACTGAAGTCTTCCATACAAACTGTGTTTGGATTTTTAATCTCAAATTTCCAATAGTTTTACTTGCTGCAAAGAAGTTTTTGAGAGCTCTATCTTCCACATAAACTGTACCTTTTATCAGAACATTTTCCAATTTTTAGGTTTAGTGCCTTTACATTAAATTCTACCTCTTGTGTTATTAATATTCCAGTTCTGCTCCTTTTTCTTTGCATTTGCCTGATTTTCTTTGTTTATTCTTTTATGTTCAACATTCTTTACCTTAAGGATATGTCTTATAAGAATCATGTGGTCACACTCTAGGTTTTAATTCAATCTGATAGTCTCTCTTTTAATGATAAAATGCAGTGCATTTATACTTAATCAAATGGCTGATATTTTGATCTTATCTCTTCCAACTTTCTTATATGTTTATTACTAATTTTTCATTGACATTACTTCCTTCTCTGTTTTTCTGATAAAATCTAGTTACTACTCATTTCACTTTTTCCTTATTAATTTAAGATACTTTCCATTTACCTGTGCTCATAATCAGATACATTTGTCTCTACTGATATTTGAACTATGATACCAAATGTTATCCTCACAAACATATTCTCCAGCTAAATAAGATACTTCTACATCATTTCCTGTGCCCTCCCCTTGCCCCATGAGACATTTGGAATGCTTTTATTCCTGCCCCCTCCATCCCAATCCTTGCTTTTATTAAGATAGTTCACTAAAGTTTAGTACTTTTTGTTCTAGACTATTATTTGAATTTTCCTTGTAGTAGTTCCTCCCATTGCAGGAGACCTGATTTAAGCTCTTACATGTTTCCAGACAACCTATCATTTTCTATTTAGTGGATGCTTTAAATTGGTCTTTACTGTTTTCTCTCTTCATCTTCCCTTATTTTACTTTCAGATGTGGTTCACTTCTTATTTTATTGCAGTTTTTTATCAGGTGATTTTTTCCAAGAAGGAACACATGACAGATAACATAGTCTTTTTATATAAAACCTAACCTTGTTTATGAAAGGTGAGTATGTCATACCTGATGGAAGGATGTTTATTCTCAGATATGACATGACATGTATGAACTCAGTTGCACAATCCATTTGCTCACTATTATTCTGGTAAAAAGGAGGACAGATTTTTACTGAACATATGCAAATAATTTTATTATTATTGAAGTGTATTTAGTTTTGAACATGAAATAGAAGTATTTCTGAATTTTGAGGGTCAATGAAAATGAAATACCATGAAAATATTTATTTCAACTAAAAAAAACAAAGTTTACTAAATTGAGAGCTAATGATAATTTATGAACAAACAGAAAGAAATTGTTCATATAGCCATTAAAAAATGGAACAGAAAAAATGTTAATGACATTTCAAATAATCACAATTTAACTCTCCTTATCAGTTTATTTAGTCCCATGTTATTCACTCTTGTTCCATTAGACCTTGGACAGGAGACTCTGCCTTCCTCATGTATATCTGCCTCAGGACTAGAAAGAGTCCTGAAATTCCTCATTCAGTCCATTGGTAAATTCTGAAAGTTGTCTAAGCACTGAAAGCTCAGAAGTATATATCCAACTGTCTGCTCTTGAAAGTATCCACAGAGTACCTGGTACAGTCCACCCCATGAGGCTCTGAAACTGTTCTTCTTTGTTGAAATACCTTTTACTAACTAGTAGCTTATAGAAGAGCTTTCAGGCAAATATCTACAGAAGCTGAAATTTGCTTAATAATGAAGTTGGATGAAAAGGGTTGACTGCTTACAGTTACCAATAGTATCAGGATGGAGGAAAATAATATTCTTTAATGGGGTACAGTACAAAACTATTTTTCTAAGGGTTTGATCAATGCTTTTCCTGAGAATAAAAATAATGATAAATCTCAAGTGTCTTCTCATAAAATGTACAATTTCTGAAAATGTTATAATAATAACATTTTATCTCTACAGACATAACAAGGGAAGATGGAGCATTTCTTCTGAGTAGACAGTTATTCCCATGTGGTTCTTACAATAACATCAAACTAATTGTGAAATATGAACATACCAAACACTCCTAATTATTTTGACCATTCTTCTTTATAAGATAAAATAATAAATCTTTTTAATTTTCCAGGGCTCTCTGGTTTTATCAAAGGTCATTTTAGGTGCAAAACACATACTGATTTTATTTTTCTGATTTGGGGGTCTGACCTTGAGATGGTAACATCAAAAGAGTTATTACAAGAGATTTTATCACTTCATGAAGATGGCATCATGGATGCTGAGACTTAGTTATCTATATAATCAAAGTCTCAGTAAAGTGTCTTAGAATACCATTCAACAAATAACATGACTGTAAGAAATTTTAACTCTTTCACAAGTGAGAAAACTGTCTTTTTGCTTCTTAAAAAAATAATGGACATTATAAAAGCACAGAGCAGAGAAAATTATTCTAATGAGATATGAAGTCTCCACTATCTGAATAGATTTCACAGAGGGTGCAGAATAATATTTTACTACCCCTTATTAGGAGTTCTTAGACTAATTTATCATTTTAATAGGAAGAAAGCTAAATTCTAGTTTTTCTTTAATGTGATATATGGCAGTAAAAACTTCACAAGCTCCTTTTTGTTCCTTAAATTATCATGAATAAATTCTTCAAAACAGGAAAAACTTTGCCAAAAAATTAATACATTATATAGCTTCTTTTCAAACTTAATTATAATTCAAGGCAAATGAAATTCTCTTTCTTTAAATTCTCTACAACTTGCTATACACACTCAGATTTTATCCTTCACTATTTTCTCTTATATTCTGGAACAAACTGACATTTAATTTAGGATAAATCACTCTCTTTTTTTCTTGAAAAACAGAAGTACTTATGCAGTATTATTTCTCTCTCACTATGGCTTCTGCTTTAGTTTCAAGCACCTATATTAATTATAACTTCTAACTAAAGTAACTTCTCTTGCAAAACAAGCTAGAAGATAGAAAACTGAGAAATGTATCCCACTTAAAGATTTTATCAGTCTACAATATTCATGAATACAGATAACAAAACTTTCTCCAGCTATACATACCCTTCACACCTTCAGAAACTGGCAAAAATAAAACATTCATCAACATGAAGATCACAAATATACAGCCACTTTTTGGTGTATCAAAATCAGATACAAAAGGATATGAGCTTGAAATTATGTTTGGCAATCAAGGTTTCAGTATCAATGATACGTATAAATTGTCTGTATACCCATTGATTATCTTCTGATTAATGAAATTTTCTAAATTTCAAGGTTTTAGGTTGCCTACAGATCTTGGAAATGATGTTCAAACTGATGAGTACAAAAGTGATTACTGCTATAAAAAAGGTCCTCAGAGTCATGAAGACAAATTTACATTTTTATAATCTTAAGCATTATGTGTCTGCAATGTTAGTTTATTTGGTTAAGCCAAATCAGGAAGTTTAAGAAGTTCATATTATTCACATTAAACTAGTCTTCTCATGAGAAAATCATGTTATACACATCTATATATACACTGTATTGAACTCTGATAAAGAAAATTATTAAACTTGTCTAACTTGTCAAGTGTCACCTTCATTATGTGAACTGGGATTCTTAATCTGTCCTGAGATAGCAGTTTATATAAGAAGGATATTTTTTTTCCCTCAAGAACCTAGTACATTTACAATAAGATTTGTTTCAAGGCCTGAGGCCCTTTGTTTCATATTCACCATGTTCTCAAATTGTTGAGAATTCCAACATCCTTGTTTTATGCAGGTTATATCTATTGCTAGTCACCATATCTGCAGTTAAAGCAGCAATTTTAAAAATTTATTTAAAAATAATAAACAGGTTAACCTAAGTACAATTTTAAATTTTAAATGACTCTATTTCTTATATTTTTTCTAAAAACAAAAAATTAAAAGAGTGGACTTGTTTTAGGGTTTTGAAAATACTTGGCTTTGGAAATGCCTGGATTAAAAGAAGGCAGGCTGAATTCTCATACCTGCTTCTACATTCAGTCTGTTGAGAAATGTTTTAATGGAAGCATATGAAGAAAATCTGACCTGTAGAGATTAGGAAGGAGAGGACTGCTCGGACAGCTTTAGAACAGTGTATCTTAGCCATCATCATTTTCCCATCCTAACCTAATACACACTTCACATATAAAACTGAAATAAATATTTCACAGAACAACACTTCCCTAAGGAAAAACAAGATTCCTTTTTTTCATTTTCTGTGAATTCTGGAAATATTCAGTTTGTATTTGATATATGTCTAAAAACCAATCAGAACCAAGTTCCTTTAATTTAATAAACCTTGCAATCTAATTTATTAATAACCCTTCAGAAGCAAGAAGACATTTCACTTCACATTCATCCCAAGAGGTCAAGGTCTTTCTGAGCCACAAGCACAGAAACACATAGCCTTTGGCCCAGTTGTACGATTTCAACTGCACACAAATACAAACCCAGAAACACAAAAACTCACCAGTTTAGATCTGAAAAGCTGCTGTCCTTCCCTAATGGTCACAAAAATACTTTTCAATTGATTTGAGCTCACAAAGAGGCAAACAGAAGAAGATTAACAAATCAAATTCGTCATATCCCACCCTTCAGAGACTAGATCTCCATCATCCATTTGACAGAGATCACCAGTGGTCAGAACATAAAACCAAATTCCCAGCCATTGCAGCCACCAATGGGGAATGATTTTATTGACCATGTAGGAACCAGAGAAAAGCAAAACCACAAAATCAATACAGAGAGAGAGAAAGAAAAAAACAAGAAACAGAACACCAGCCAAGTTAAACTTCTATTGCTGCTTGGCATTTACTCCTGGGGCCCAAAAGATGATGTGCTTGAGTGAGCATAAGCAGCTCATGAGGTAACTTTTCCAGCAAAGCCGGTCTTCGGTTGAGTGCACCTGGGCATTTCAGTGAATGATCTCCAAAACTGTTACAAGGATCATTTTCAAAAAGGTAAAACCATGATTCTCATGCAAGGTAACATGAATTACTTGTCAGTGATTTTTAGAAACTCTTTAAATAAGGAGAAAAACCACTGAAATATGTTTTTTTAAGGTTCAACGAGAATTCACAAAGGTAAGTATCAATAGGTAATTTAATAAAGGAATATTAGGATAAAATTTCTGGGTAGATTAGAAAAAAACATTTAATATGTTACAGTACCCTACACTATATGCTTTGGAGTTATCTGTTCTATGGCACAGAAATTACTTTCTCTCTCCCAGACAAAAATCAGTACCTTACCCGCAGCCAGGACAGACCTATAAAACAGCTCAGTTAAAAGAAAGTCAAGCCCAACACTGCCTGGAGAAAGCACCCAAAAATCTCTTCTACCCATTTTCAACTTCAGGACTATTTTTTTCTGACAGTTGTCTCCATGCCTCAGTTCACCCTTTCTCAGACACCCTGCTGAAACACTGCTGGTGAGCCCTTTCAATGTGCAGAGATAGCTCTCTTTTTCAAACCTGGAATATTTTGTACTACTACTCAGTTATTGACTCTCTTTGTTCTGTTCCTCTTTCTCCTTCTGGAACTCCGACAATGAATAAAGTGGGTCTTACGGATCCAAACCTTCTTTTCCCTAATGATTGCCATTTCTTGATATTTTCCCACAAATTTCTATCTCAAAAATTATCTCCTTCTCCTTCAGCTCTGCCACTGAATCAATTTATTTCTACTTATAGAAAGTCTTTCTGGTTTGTGCTATACTTGAATCTCTGTAAATGTTCTGATTTTTTTTGTTGTTGTTCTTGCTTATGTCATCTGTCTCTTCCTACAACTCTGTTTTGCTAAGCAGGTGCTCTATTTGTACTGACTACTCACCTTTCTTCTGCAAGGTCCCTTAGATCAGTTGTTATTTTGTTATCGTTGTTGTTGATTCACTGGAGCTCACGTCTGATGCTCTCCCGGCCTGCTGCCTGGAAAAACTCAGTCCACTCCTCCAGCTGATTCTTGGCCTGCTGTGGGCTGGAATATCTGGCATATTTATACAAAGCTGATCTTGATCCTCCTTCTCCCACGTTGGGCAGAGTGCGAGGGACAGCCCTCTGCAAGCCAAGCTCTTCCGTAGAGCATCTGCTTCACCAGAAGGGTCTCTAGTGCCACTTCCCAAGTGCTTGCCCAGCCCAAAGAGAAGAAAGGCCCCACCCACTCTCCTCACCTGGATTCCCACAGCCCAAGACCTCACTTGGATCCAGCCACCCATCAGCCACATGGCTCAGGAGAGGCAAACAGATAGCAGTTGGGAGTAGAGGCAAAGGAAGTAGGGTTTCACTCACCCTCCTTCAGAATTTTTTGCCAGATATAACTCCTAATTTCTCTCCTTCATTAATGTTGCCTGTAACTCCCTAAACCTGCAGCTACTGTCAGCCCATGACATTGTGTGTAGCAGTGGGGTGGAGGGGGAGGGGGCGGTGAGCTGGAGGTTGTTCTTAAAATCAACAGGAAGCAGGGAGAAATTAAACTGTGTGGAACTAGGCAGGCTAAACTGTGTCTTCATTAAGCTTGATAGAAGCAAGATGGTCACGTCTAGACTCCCTACGTTGCCAAATCTCAGACTGGCATTAGAATTGGGTCGCCCTCGTTACCATTTGTGTATCAGTCACTGAACTTGTTAATCTAGCTTCTTTAGTTATTTTTGTTGAATTTCTACATGTAAGAGGGTAAGATGTTTAAAGAAAGGGTCAAGTCTAAAGCCGTACTGAGCCAGGACAGACCTTTTGGTGAAATGTAGGAAAAGTTAAAGCTCAAGCTTGCACAGAAGAAGGTAGCTGTTCTGGATTTGTTCTGTTGGAGTTCTTTTTAATTGCTTGTCTTTTTCTCATGTGCGTCTGTTGTAAGAAAAAGGACCTGGGGCTACGCCATCGTGGCAGGGTCCTCATCCTGGAAGGCCTGCATCCAGATGCCATAGACCAGCACTTCTCCAGGCCTTGGAACAAACCCTTTTCCTCCCTGATTTTAGGATAGTCTTACTTGACTGTCGTTCCTCTTTTCATCCACTGTGTGCTGAAATCCAGCCGGCTGGTATTAGTGTGTGGGCTTAGGGGACAGACGCCTGTAAGGACTCTTAGCTGTTTTTTTCACTGTCATTGTGGGTTTTGTGTTTACTCGGTTTATCTCAATCACTTAGGTCTGACTACTCTGGATTAAAAAACATCTTATGACATATTGTGGTACAGCTCAGCTCCCAAGGAAACTAGATTTAAGTTTGGAGTTAAACTTCCAGGATTTATAGGCTATCTGTGCCTGAATTTCTCTCTTACACATCACTCTGCGCTCTGATGCAGTTAGAAGACTGATCACTAATGATGCTCTACTTAAGATAATAAGCCTCACTTTGTAAAGGTGGAGATGACATATCTTTTAGGATTACATAAGACAGCTCTAATGGCCCTAAAAAGATTTTATAGCTCCATAAAGAAGAGACAAACATGAAGCATTAGCAATATGATTAGAACCTAGAAATGAGTTCAGAGGTTCTCCTGCCTTGTTCCCATCTGATGTCCACAATTATTCACAGATGCATTAGGAAAACAAATGTGGCTGAATATTTGAACAGTACCTTGATTCTGCTTTTTATCTTTATGAACAGAAAACATTGCTTACTTTTGCTGTGATTTATTTGTGACTTTAGTATCTTGTTTATAAAGATACAAAAACAAAGAGAGAATATAAAAGTCGCCTATGGTCTCAATAACTAGAGCTAACCTCTGTTAGCATTTGTGGAATTCACTTTTAGTCTTATATACACATATGTCTAAAGAGCTCATTTATATCTATATTTTCATTTTATTTAATTATTTGGGCAATGTAGAACCAATTTTTCATTAACATAATCAAGTTTTTCAAAATCATATGTGAACTTATATTATTTCCAATTATAAAATCCAATAGTGATATAAATATTAGTTTAACGATCTTTTCCTTCCCAGTCTTTGCCAGTAAAACCCAAGAATATGCACCTGAAAAATGGCAGCACTGTTTTTCATCTTGTATTTCATTTGGGTACCAGTTTGAAACGGTTACTTGGGCCCCACTCTACGCCTATGTCTGGCCTCGGTACTCTCATCACAGTCCTTTAGGACAATCTGGCTTTTATAACCTTGCAAGGAACCTGTTTGTTTTTCTGGCTTGAAAACTGTAAATTGTTTTTATACTAGAAATTCACATTTTCCCCAGCATATATGTAAGACTCTTCAACTTTACTTATTCTGTCTAGAACTTTTTCCTCAGTCTATAGTGTCAGGTAATTTTTTTTAGATCCAGAAACTTTTCTTTATATATCTTAGGTTATATACTTAATTACAGTTTTTACTCTTCTCATTCAATCTCATTCTTAAGGATGCCAATTATTCATAGCTTCATATTCTATCTCCCAATCTATCACTTCTTTCTTATAGTTTTCTTTTCTTTTCTACATTACATAAAAGATTCTGAATTAACTAATCCCAATACAGACTTTAATTCTGCATGGAGTTCTCATTTCATGGTTTCTTCTCTTAATTATGGCCATTCTCTTTTGATCTTTATCAAGTCCTCCTTCAAACCACTCTTTCATAGATTTTTTTGTCTTTTAATGACTCAAAGCATGTGCATCCTAAATTTTCTTCTTTTACTATGTTGATCTTTCACACATTTTAAAAAATAACAATACAAATTTATCACCCTTCCAGTTTCTGTAGGTTAGAAGTCTGACATGGTCTCATGGGGCTAAAAATCAAGGGGTCAGCAGAGCTGTGCTCCCCCTGGAGGCTCTAGGGGAGAACCTGCTTCCTTGACTCTTCCAGCTTCTAGATGCTGTCTGCGTTCCTGGGCTCATGGCTTCTCCATTCAACTTCAAAGCCCGCACTGCAGGATCGTCAAACATCTCTTTCACTTTTCACTGAAATTCTTGCTTCCTTCTTTCTCTCTCTCTCTTTTTAAAATTAGAGTAGAGGTACAGAATGTTCTGCTAGTTTCAGATGCACGACAAAGTGATTGCACAGGTCTCTGCATTACGTTCACAAGTAGAGCTGCCCTCTGTCCCCACACATCGCTATGACAGTATCACTGGCTATTTCTCATGCTGTGCCTTTTTCTGCCCTGGCTTATTCATTCCTAACTGGAAACATGTATCTCCCCTTTCCCTTTGCCCATTTTGCCCAATTCTTCCTCCTCACTGCCCTCTAGCAACCATCAATTTGTTCTTTGTATTTATAGGTCTGATTCTTCTCTTTACCCTTCTCTTTACTCATTTGTTGTTTCAGATTCCACATATAGGTGAAATTATATAGTATATGTCTTTCTCAGTCTGACTCAATTTCATTTACATAATACCGTCTAGATCCATCCATGTTGTCTCAAATGACACAATCTCATCCTTTTTTATGACTGCCTAATATTTCATTGCATGCATATACCACTTTTTCCTTAAACATTGGTCTATTGATGGTCACTTAAGTTGTTTCCATATCTTGGCTATTTTAATAATGTTGCAAAAACATCAGGGTGCATATATCTTTTCAAATTAATGTTTTCCTTTTCTTTGGGTAACTACTCAATAGTGAAATTATTGGATCACATGATATTTCATTTTTAGGTTTTTTTGAGGACCCCCCCCCACTGTTTTTCCACAGGGGCTATACCAGTATGCCTTTCCACCAACAGTGTAGGATTCTTTTTTCTCCACATCCTCACCAGCACTTATTATTTCTTGACTTCTTTTATTTTAGTCATTCTAACAGTTGTAAGATGATGGCTCATTGTGACTTTGATTTACATTTGCCTGATGATGAGTGATGTTGAGCATCTTTTCATGTATCTGTTGGCCATCTGGATGTCTTCTCTGAAAAAAATGTCCATTCAGGTCCTCTGCCCATTTTTTAATTGGATGGTTTGTTGGGCTGTAGAAGTTCTTTACATATTTTGAGTATTAACCCCTTATTGGATATATCATCTGCAACTATCTTCTCCAATTCAATAGGTTGCCTTTTTGTTTTGTTGATGATTTCACACATTTTTTTAAATAAATACTTTGTAGCAGTGGGTCTTATTTACATTATACAGAACTTTTGTAAAGGTTGGGTTTTTTCCCCCCTTACTTACACATCTCAATTGAAAGAGGAGAAGTTTTAACCAGGTCTGGTGATCTCTAAGCAGCAGGGGCAGCTTTCCCTTTGGTCCCACTCAGTGTTCCCAGCTCTGAGAGTACATCCCTTTCAGTCCTTCCTCTGAATTTGGATGAACATAACCTCTCCGCATGTTTATCCGAGAGACCCTACAGAGCCTCAAATCCTCTACATAAACTGCATTAATTTCTGAATAATCTAATTCTATGTAGGTCTCTTAGGTGCACACAGAGACAGTGTGTGTGTGTGTGTGTGTGTGTGTGTGTGCGCGCGTGTGTAAAACCTATACCGAACAAGTATGTTTCATGATGTGCTAAGACCCCAGCAACACCACATTATCCCCTTTCTTTGGGGTTTGTTCTCCCCTGTTTAATATAGACTTTTAAGTCGAAATGTAACATACATAAAGTATACAAATTTTAACAGCAACTTGATCAATGTTTACATAATGGATATGCTCACATCCACAGCAACTAGAAGGAAAATTAAAGCATCATCAGCCCTCCAGACACCTTCCTTGTGCCCTCTTCCAACCATTAATCCCACCCAAAGATAATTACTACTCTGACTTATGTCATCACAGATGAGTTTCCCTATTTCTGAAATTTACCTACATGGAATTACACAGTATGTGTTCTTTTATATCTAACCTCCTTTGCTTAAGATTACGTTTTTGAGATTCATCCATGTTATAAGTAGTCAGAATATTATGTTCGCTCTAATGTTTGCTCTCATGGCTCTAGTACCATATTCCATTAGGTGAACATGCCACATTTATACACCCCCTATTGATACACATTTGAGTTGAGCCCAGTTTGGAGTTATAAATATGATTTGGGGGTACATATGCCTAGCCATAAGTTTTATGTATACAGAGTTTTGGCAAATTCTGCCAAAGAGATTTTGTAAACAATGGATGGGAGTTTCAGTAACTCCACATCCTTTCTAACTTTTAGCTTTCTCAATTTATTTTTTTTATTTTATCTATTCTTCTAGGCCTGTAGTGATATTACACTGTTTTGTTTGCCTATTGACAATTTGAATATCCTCTTTTATGAAGTGTTTATTCAAGGACTTTCTATTTTGAACCATCTTTTTCTCATTGATGTGTAGATGCTTTTTATATATTATGGATATAGATAATAATCAGATATATGCATGTAAAATATTTTCTCCTACTCCGTGACTAACATTTTACTCTCTTACTGGAGATATTTAAAATATTCTATATTGAAATAATTTCAGTCTTCAAAAGAGTTGCAAAAATAGATTTCCTGTATACACTTCATTCAGCATCCCCAAACATTAACATGAACATTTAAATAGTTTGATTATAGAAACCAGACTCTTAACATTGATTTAGTAGTATTAACTTATCACAGAACTTCAGCAGAAGTTTACCAAGAGTTCCACTAATGTTCTTTTTTACTCTAGGAGTCATTGTAAAAACCAACATTTAGCTATCATATCTCCTAGTCTCCCCCAATCTGTGACCTATGACTTCCTCAATCTGCTCTTGTCTTTCATGATTTGAAATTTTAGAGGGAGTAGTACCGGTTGTTTTTTTTTTTTTTAATTACCTTCAATTTGGGTTTGTCCGAGGTTTTCTAATGATTAGATTTAGGATACACCCTTTTTAAAGATTTTATTTGTTTGTTTGTTTGTTTGTTTGTTTGTCAGAGACAGAGAGAAGACGCACATAAGCAGAAGCAGCAGCAGGATCCCCACTGAGCAGGGAGCCCTACACAGCACTCGATTCCAGGACTCTAGGATTATGACCAGAGCCAAGACAGACACTTAACCGACTGAGCCACCCAGACATCAAAGGATACGAATTTTTGGCAAGAATACCAAAGAAATGATGTTCTGTTTTCTCAGTGTATCACACCAGGGGATATGTAAGGTTTGTTCATATCATTGATGATATTAATGGGTTATTTGGCTAAGGGGGTGCTTGCCAGACCACTCCTCTATAAAGTTGCTATTTTCCTCTTTGTAATTAATAACTATATTCTGGAGAGAGACTTTCAAACTATGCAAATATCTGGCTCTTCATTGTAGTTTCACTGTTAATTTTAGCATCCATCAGTGATTCTTATTGGCAGTGGTTATTTATTTCTATATCTCTCCAACTTTGTGTGTATACATGTATATTACAAATTATCAGTTCATATGAACACCTCTGATATCTCTGATGTCCACAATCTCATTAGCTTTCTCAGATAGGCATGTGGCACAGTTCTCTTCATGACTGATCCTCTTGAAGCTCCCTCTCTAGGCCAAGCACCCTGCCAGACTAGGGGAGGAACGCACACCATTCTGACACATGGGTTTAGACAGAACTTCAGGGATCCCTTGACAAAATCCTGTCTGAAGAATCCAGGAAATGTGGAATGCCTTATAAATCTGTCTCTGAAGAGGTTCCCTCTCACACTCACTGTTGCTGCTCTCAAATTGAGGCACTGAAAAGCCAAGACAGATGGTTTATATACAGCCTATAGATTTTCCCAAGGTCCTGACTAGAGACAAAGGAATGGCTTCAGCCACATTAAAAAGCAACTGTGATCTGGGACAGAAGGAGTCTACCAACTGTGACAGTTGTTTGAGATAGAACACAGCACGTGGACCTTTGCCTTTTTCCTATTATTTCCTTGTTGGTGATACAAACACAGGTCAATGTTCTTTTTTTTTTTTTTTTGAAGAGAGCATTGCTCTAATTATTTTATTTTACTTAATTTTTAATTTTATTTTATTTAAATTCAATTAATTAGGGGCGCCTGGGTAGCTCAGTCATTAAGCATCTGCCTTCAGCTCAGGTCATGATCCCCGAGTCCTGGGATTGAGCCCCACATCAGGCTCTCTGCTCAGCGGGAGGCCTGCTTCTCCCTCTCTCACTCCCCCTGCTTACGTTCCCTCTCTAGTTGTGTTTCTCTCTGTCAAATAAATAAATAAAATCTTTAATAAAGAAATAAAGGAATAAATTCAACCAATTAACATGTAGTGTATTATTAGTTTCAGAGGTGATTTATCAGTTGCATAGAACACCCAGTGCTCATCACATCACATGCCCTCCTCAATGTCTGTGACTCAGTGACCCCATGCCCCCACCAATCTCCACTGTCTTCCAGCAACCCTCAGTTTGTGGTCATCCACAAAAAAGAGGCAATTCTCCCAGATGTTGCCAAATCAGAAAATCATTTTTATGTTTTCACAACACCCTGCCTCAGCAATGACATGTACTTCCATAGATACCTCAATGGGAAGGTTAGGAGGTAAATCAAATGCAACTAGTTGATCACCATCACACATTAGAAGTCACTGTATGTATTTCCCAAACACATATAACTTTTTTTAAAAGGTTGTTTGAGGTTACTTTTTTTTAAAAACCCAACTGCTCCTGTCTGAGGTTATTTTGAAGAACCATCTTCAAGATGGAGGAATATAAAAAGAGACAGAAATAATACCAAAAACATGTATAATTACCTAAACTTTATTGTCTCCTGGGTAAATTCGTCAAACAAAATGTGTAACAGTTGGGGTGCCTGGGTGGCTCAGTCAGTTCAGTGTCTGATTCTTGATTTCAGCTCAGGTCATGATCTCTGGGTCATGGGATCAAGCCCCGCATTGAACTCTGCAGTCAGTGTGGAGTCTGCTGAAGATTCTTTCTCTCCTACCTCCTCTGCCTCTCCCACCTCTCACTTTTCTCTCTAAATAAAATTTCAAAAATGTATAACTGTTCCAATTTCTATAAGTGGTTTCTTGTAACTCTTTAAATTAAAATAATAACCAGTTCACTCAATACTGTACCACAAGTTAGAGGACAAGTCCCAGTGGGTTGGGGTAGTCAGTTGAATATTTGGGGGTTGTCAGGATTCATAGAATCTCTGCTTCCTGGGACAGTTTACCAACTTTTTGGTGATGAAGCCTTCTTCTGCACAAGCAATGAGATAGGATGGCAAACAGTTACCAGTGACAACTACAAGGGCCAACAGTAATAAGAAAAACTGTTGTTGATGAACTTTGGTGTTCATCTCTTCCTGATGGACCGAGTTGCTAAAGGATGTCTTCTGTCTCCTTAGCTTTTACCTTGATAGACTTTCCATCCTCTCCTCTAAGTAGCCCTGTATTGTATTTCTGACTGTATTCTTATACACAGAGCATGACTAAAAAGCATGATGTTCTAAATAGAGATGCTAAGACATTAATGAGCTGTTTACTTTCTCATGTCATCAATTATCATGGCCAATAAATCAATTGTACTGATTGGTTCCCTTCAGCACTGTGTAGGATGTATTTCTTCATACACTGATACATTGCCAGTTATCATTACTGTTTAATTATTACATGGCCACTTTCCAGTGCCCAGTGAATTGGCAATTCTTCAAAAGTGAACTGGCATCAAATTTTCCTGTATCTATTTTTCTATTATTAATTCACCTACTTAACTAACTATAATTTTCATTTACTAACCTTTATGCTAAGCACCCCTGTAGGCTTTGCGGTAATTATATCACAGTCTTTGCTTTCATAATCAAACAGAAATAAATATTGTCTCAGCTAGTGTTTACAAAATGTCACGCAAGAAGCACAAAAATATGGCAAAGGGACACAGAAGTAGAAATACATGCTTCCACCTGAGATTAAGAAAAGTTTCATAGAGGACTTAGTAGCCGAGCTTCTCTGTAAGAGTAAGTAGGTTTTGAAAAGATGATATTGGGAGATTAAAGGACACTCCTAATAAATGGAATAGCATGGGAAAAGATTAAGATTATCCAAAGGTAGGCAAATGGCTTAATTTGACTGAGGAGCGGGACACTTAAAGACAGAAGATGTAATTTTGAAAATGTAGGCTTGAACCAAGTCTGGGAAAGCACTGAATGCCTGCTAAAATGTCTGGATTTTTTCTTGCAATCTCTTCAGCAAATAAAATCAATTTTCAGACTTCATTTGCTTAAAAAATTCTGACTGAAGATTTCTCAATTATATCTGAAATTAGTTCTTATTTTCAAGAAAAAAATTGTTTTCAAAATTTAGAGTTAGTGTCTTACAATACCAACTGGGTGATTTAGGGGGCGCGATTTTTTAAATTGTAATCTTGTAGTTTCACTAAGTACATTACATGTTAGACAGCGACACCTAATGGTAATGTGTTACTTTACAGTTAATTCTAGGAATCCGGAAGAACACCAACAAAAGGCAAAGAATGAAGTCTTTGAGAGTCCGTCCAGCAGGAAGACTGCCTGGAACTACAGTCAGGGAATTGGTGAACTTAGCTAACGACGGTGAGAAGAGATGCGGGGTGATTGGGAAGGACTCAGAATTTCCTGAATTACTAAGTTCAGACACAGCTCCAGTATCACTCAGCACCTGGGACTCTCCATGTTCCCTGAATCTGCCAGATGATGACCCCCTTAAAGCATTTTTAACTGAGGATAGTAAGAAAGTGAAAAATATTATTTGGTTCTTCTAGGTCCCCGGGTATCAGTGCATCAGTGCACAAGACGAACCCCAAAGTTTCCTTGTTTAACACCACACACACCAGAAATTTGTAAGAACTGTCTTATGTTCTTATTACTGTTATTACAGGTGTCTTTCTGAAAAAAAAAAAGAGAGAGAGCGAGAGAGATGAGAAAGAAAGAAAGAGGTCGAGTGTCATAAAATGTGTTCAGTCCCCTGTTATCACTGTTCTACCACCTTCCAGTTCATAGAGCACTGTAGCATCTGTCTGCAGATGGTCACACATTTGTGCTGGAAAGCACAGTTAGATCCTGCGAAAAGAGTGGAGACCGATCCCAGCTAGAAGAAACTCTCCCAAGTGCCCGTTCATGACAAATCCAACCTCTTAAAGAGGCAGAGTCTGTCACACTTCTGCAGGACTACGATAACGTTCTGAGCATACATTCACTTGCCCACCCTCTAATATTGGCAAACTCAGGAAGAAAATGTTCCCTCGTTTCAAAGAATGGGAACTTAGTTGTCACTTACTCTTGGCTGATGTTTAATATGAAGATCTGTCATCATTCTGACTGGGACTCCAGGCAGAGATCCGATGTATCCCAGACTGGAGGAGAAAAAGTAAAAGTTAGTGCAGAATACCTAGGTTATTTATTTTCAGTTTGCCGACCTCACAGCCTTCCACTCACACTTTGAAGCACTACAAAAAAAAAAAAAAAAAAAAAAAAAAAAAAAAAAAAAAAAAAAAACAGGATCCTCCTTGCTTATATGATTCTAATTGGGTCCACTTCATTTCAGCTTTTAGCCCAAGTTTTATAATTTTGGCTTACACAACTTTGAATTATTTTTCTAATTAAGATACAGCTTTCTGGATATAATTCATTTCCCTAAATGACACCACGGACTTAGGTCCAAGGAAAAGGCTGACAAAAAACAAGCACACTTTGCTTTCAACAACAAGTATTTGTTTTTCCATTGCATTTGCATCCTAAGAGAATGCATATTTTTTTCAAGATTTTATTTATTAATTTGCGAGGAGGAGGAGGCATAAGGAAAGAGACTCTGTAGCAGACTCCACCCTGAGTACAGAGCCCAAGGTGGGCTTCAAGGCTAACACAATGAGATCATGACCTGAGCCGAAACCAAGAGAACACTCACTGCCTGAGCCACCCAGTGCCCTCTAAGAAAACATGCTTTTTTAGATTTATTTATTTATTTATTTATTTATTTATTTATTTATTTATTTATTTAGTTGAGAGAGAGTGAGAGTGAGAGAGAGAGCACCAGCAGGCGTAGGGGCAGAGGGAGAGGGAAAAGCAGACTCCCTGCTGAGCCAGGAGCCCGACATGGTGCTTGATCTGGGGACTCCTGGATCACGACCTGAGAAGAAGGCAGACGCCTCATGCACTGAGCCACCCAGGCGCGCCTCCTAAGAAAATACTCTTATGCACATCCCATTTGCTCAAATTTCTTAGTTGACTTATGATAGATTTATATTACATAATGGCTAAAGAATACTTCCAAAATTTTCAATTCCTGTTGCTGTCTATATTGTAATCTCCCAAGAACATAGAAAAGTGGGGGAACATCAGAGGAAGGGGCAGTTTCATATGCCGGGTCTATCCTAAGGCACATATGGCCAGAGAGTGGGCTGGCACCGCAGACGGAAATGCTGTGTTGGGTGTGGAGGGCTCCGATGAGAGTGGTCAGGGTGGGTGAGCCTCGACTGCTCTTCCCAGCCCCAGAGAGAGGGAACTAGTGTGGATAGAAAGGCCTGATGTCTCCCAGAGGGGCCCTGCCTGCTAATGGCCCTGCCAGGACAGGCCCCTTGGTGAGCCGTAAGAGGACTGGCAGGCGGGATAAATTCCCCAGGGAGGGAGCCTACCAGCTGCCCCACCACTGAGGTCTTTCCAGCTGGCTAGAAGTCAGCCGCCTTCACAAGACAAATCCTAGAGAGACCAACTTTCCATTTCTCTCTCCTGCTTCCCTCACTTCCAGCACAATAATGTTCCCAGTGAGAATCACAGATAGTGATGCCTTTTGTTCACAAGTCTGTTAATTTCCTTTAGCATGAGCCCCAAGCCCAATCTGTATTCTACTCCAAAACCACAGCTTGATAACATCCCTCATAAAGTTAGATAATAAGCAGCTACATGAAGTCCATACCACATGACTATCCTGTGTGTATAAGAACTTTGCAACCTTTTGGGGCCACTTCATAGTGCATGTATTTCTTATGGAAAACCTCTTGTATATTTTTAAACTCATTCTGAACTCTTCTTTCAATTAATGAGTTTAGCTCATTCCCATCTTACATGACAGGAAATATATATACTTTGCCCCTTTCATCAGATTTTAGGTCTGCTACTTATTATTCTTTATTGTTGTGGATCCATCTGTCCGTAGTGGCTTTCCAGACACACAGCAAAGAGAAACACCACCCAACAGAACGTTCTGTGATCATGGAAATGTTCTAGATCTGTGCTACTCAATTCAGGAACCCCTGGCCCCAAATAGCTATTGAGCATTTGAAATGTCTTTAGTGAAGCTGAATACTGGAATTTTTATGTTATTTTACCTTGATTAGTTTAAATTTAAATGGTCAGGTGTGGCTGGTGGCTCTGCATGGGATGGTGCAGCCTAGATGGTGCATTTTGTCAGGCTGGGGTGCTGTGTGTGGGGACCCACTTCAGAGGTAGAGGCCTGGAGCATAGGCTGGTGTGGCTGAGCCCGACCTGCATTTTTGGCAGCTCCGGAGCAGAAGAAGAAGGTCTCCAGATTGCAGAGAGGGGAAGAAAGCTGCCATCTCAAGGAGGCTCAGGGTCAGTTTTCCAGGTGTCCTCTCTGCAGACTCATGGCATCAAAAGCATCAAAATGTCTCGCCTCCAGGACTCTGAAGGTTTCCACAGCACGAGAAAGTCCTCTCAGGCTTCAATACTGCAGATTCCAGGGAGCCAGACCCCTTCCTAGTGCACACGCAGCTTCCTGTTCTCACTCTGGGCCCTACTCGAGCCTCTCACACTTCCGGAGAGAGTATAATCAGGCAGGTCGACAGGAACAACACAAAACAAGTGGGCAGGCCCACTGCTTCTCAAGAAGATCCAGAAGCTTCTACTGGCTGGGCCCTAACGAAGACACAAGAATCTGTCATTTCACTGTGATCTTTGAGGAGAGATGAGTCCTTCTCCATTTCTGTCAGTCATTCAGCTCTTCCCCGGAGCACTATAGGGCCTTTTAAGTTTCCTCATCAGTTGTTATAATATTCCAGAAAGGAGTGGGAATAGAAGCTCTCAGCCTGTCCTATTCCAAGACTCACCTCCAGCAAGTTCTCTGAAAGTGTTGCATCTTGGCAATGACTTTACGAATGACTGCACCGAATGACTAGGCAGTACCACAGGCTAGGCCATCCTACCCCCAATTGTGGGTCCCAGAGGCCTGTTCGCCCACAGTTGCATGGAAATTTTCTGAAGCTTAGCTTTTCTTACCTTCCACCTAAGGTAATGTTTCCCACCTCTAACTACAGAATCACAGGGGAGCAAACTCCGCCCATCTCCCTCCTCTTTTGTTTTTGCTTTTTGGAATATGCCCCATTTATTATGAACATTTTAGAACTACAAGGAGACTAAAGACCTTCTAGTCAAAGCCCCTATCTTACAGGTGAGGAAATGGAATCACAGGAAGGACAAAGAGAAGGCATGCACGCTGCCACTCTCCCAGCCTACACATGTGGCAGAAACCACCAATCAGAGCATTGTTTCTACTGAACTTGGACAAGGCCTTAAACTCTTGCTCAAGAGAAGGCTCCAGGCAGCCTCTTCATATTTAATCACAATCATGACTGGCATCACACATGAAGCCCATTTGTGGATGCAGTGTTAAAATATGTCAAAGTAATTGTGGCAGAACTGAAACTAAGACCTGAACCCACGTCCCCTGTCTCTCAGGCCACTAACCTTTGTGCCACATCACAGTACTGTGTTGACACCCAAGTGTCATGCTTTCTATTTTCCCAGCAAATATTCCATTTGGATGCAAATTTCCCAAAAAACATCTAATCATATTTTTGGGTTTTAGCTTTTTTTCTTCTTGATTAATATGCTTACAGGACTTAGAAATCAAAGCAATATATAGGCACACCCCGAGAAGTCATGGTCTCACTCTGCCTCCACCCCCTCTCCATCCCTCTATTTTTATTAGTTCCTTGTTCATCCTTCCAGGGTTTCTTTGTGCAAATACAAGCAAACTGAATATATATTCTCATTTTCTGCCCCTACAGTTTCTACAGTTACACACAAAAAGTAGCATAATATATGCAATTTTTAACAACTTGCTTTTTTTTTAATTTAATATATTCGGGAATTGGATCTTCCTCGTTTTTGAGTAGGTACATAATCGTGCAACCTTTGACATTTAGGTCATTCGAACAAGATCTAGTCTGCAGTGTGTGACTTCTTAAGTCCCGCTTTTGTTTCTGCTAGGATTTGCTGTCTCTCTTTGGGTAGTTCCCATCTAAGTGGTCCTTTCTGCATGAGTGTAAAGATCATTCATGGTCCTCCTCAGAATGTAGGTGAAGATTTTCTATTATCCATCACATAATATGGCCAACATTTTTTTTAAAGATTTCATTTATTTATTTGACACAGAGGAACACAGCTAGAGAGGGAACACGAGCAGGGGGAGTGAGAGAGGGAGAATCAGAACTTCCTGCCAAGTAGGGAGCCCAATGCGGGGCTCTATCCCAGGACTTCAGGATCATGACCTGAGCTAAAGGCAGTGGCTTAACCAACTGAGCCACCCAGGTGCCCCATGGCCAACATTTTTTTTTTAAAGAAATTTATTAAAACCACTCCTCTGTTAAGAAACAGTTTTGTGGGTTTTTTTTTTAAATCACGGAGACCTATAAAGCATCATAATGGCATTGGTCAGAGCTCAGGATTTTGGAGTTACCAAGTAAAAACCTGGTGGCTTTGGAATTAATTTTGAGGACTGAGCCCTGGTTATTGGCTGACATGCTGTCCCTTCCACTATTAGGAAGCCAAGGATCCCTCTGGCTCTCAGGGCCCCATCAGAGCCCCTTTGGCTCTGTGACTGCCCTAGAATTGACCCACTTAGACTGGGCTCTGATTAATTGGACCCCAACAGGCTGGCCTATACTCTTCCGTCAGCTGCTCTAAGTAAACAGGCCTGATCTATCAGAGGAAACTGTGAAGTCTGGTCTGGGCAGCATCCTTACACCTGCTGATCTTTATTACCTTCTCTGGAGGCACAAATCTCCAGGGTGTTTTCCAGTTCCTTTCAATTGCCTGATAATAAAGAATGATCCTTCCCTCTAAGGAAGCCAACATCCCTAGGGAAAAATAAATCCTGAGAAAATTATATAAAGCAAAGGAACAGAATAGAGGATACATGGCTTCCTTCCCTTCACAATACTTCCTTGGATGGCAAATTTCATTGGAAAATTGAGAAAACCAATTTCAGCATGGTGTAGATGGAGACAATGAACCACGAGGCCTCTAAGCTTGCATTTTTGAGACCAGAAAGATGGAGACACCACATGGAGATTATTTTTGCCTTTTTCCCACCACTGGTCCCTGGTGAGAGACAATCCAGAAGCTCTGTGAGGGGAGCCCTCTGGCAATGTTGCTGTTTGCAGCCTGTAGGGCCCAGGATGGGGCAGGGACTACGTCCACCTAAACGCCAGATATGAAAATTAGCCTTAACAGCACTAATTAGTAATGTATTTCTTCCTCATACAGCTGAGCACCTAATGGCCCAAATCTCAGAAGGGAGCAGGGTAGTAATAGTTCCTTGCTGGACGATCCATCTTGACTTTAGAAGTTGCTATTGTTTTTACATTACTCTCAAGTATTATCATTAGGTTCTGAGCAAAACCAATTTTCTTAATCATCCCCAATCTCCCCAACCTCCTCCACTAGAGTAATATCATCAACTAGCTGTACAAAGCAGGCATCTGAGATTTAGTTGAATTAGTAACACCTCAAAGATCATTTAAAGTTGCAGCGATCAGCCTCCAATTTCATCTAATTAGAGAGCAAGATGATTTCCCTAAATCCTCACTAATATTTTGAGTTGACAAACAATGAAGCCATCCTGATAAGGAGAATAAATGAGTTTTATAAAGCCGCCACTTTTTTGCTCCCTCAGTAACCTGAGTGCTATGTCCCACGTGCAGATTTAAGGGGCAAAAACAAAATATATGAGCATCTGTCACAACAGTCATTAGCCAAGAAACCTCCAAAGAAACTCCCCTGAATTGTCAGGAACCCTTAAACTCTGAGGCCACCATCCACCAGGAACATTACTACCGCTTTTGTGCTTAAATTCTTAAAGACTTGGGGACATCTTGCTTGGTCCCTTATCATGAGACTACTTAAGTATTTACCAAAGCTAATTTCTGCCAATAAATTATGGCTCATTCCCCAAAGATGTTGTTTCTTGAAGACGCTAAGAAGCATTTAAAAAGAGCAGTCAATAAAATTTTATGGGGAAGTTGTGACCTGACTAAGCCCGCTCTCACTTGGTAAATGACAACTTTTTCATCTGAGACAACATTTACAGATATGTCTACTTTGAGCACACAAAAGGATATTAAAATAAACATAAAACTGTGGACACAATGTTGGTGAGTGTACTCCATGGAACAAGATGGGAAATACACCGAACAGCAGGTGGAGAATGCAGACAAGAGCTGACTGATTGCAGAGAGGGACGTGAATGGAAAGAAGACAGAAATGAAGAGAAAGATTAAGGGGGAGAGAAAGTGCTGAGGTCAGCTTGACAAATGGTGTGTGACCACTTACTGCTCCGAAAGGTCAGGGCTTGGGGTGGCTGAGTGTCCCGTGAATGTGCACGGCTTTGTCCTAAAGCTCTTCATGCGGTGACCCTGGCAGGGTCCCTCTCCACCTCAGCTTACCTGGAAATATTCTGGAAGGAAAAGGAAGAACCTGTATTAGAGAAGCAGTAAGACAAGGGTGTCCAGGATATTGGGAAATGCTGGGCTTCGTCTCCTTTAACAGGAGGTCAGGCCCTACCCCTTCATATCTGTCCTCAGCAAAATTAAACATGCTATGCACTCCTGCCATTTGCAACAAAAGGAATACCATGGGCAGGATTTGTAAGATGCTTTCTGGAAACTTTAAAGTGTCTTGTCATTTCTTTTCAAGTGAATAATTCACTCTGAGCTGTGCAAAATTTTATTTCCTAGGAAGCTAGAAAACAGCTAACCCTCTGGATTTTCTGAGGACCAGTAGTGCAGTTTATGAAGGCAGAGGTCAGCAAAGCAAAGAAGTCCTGTTTGTTGCCCCCCCCCCGCCCCCACCAATTGCCAAGAGCTCCCCAGCAGGAGTCTGGAGACCTGTTTGTTTTTCACCCAACAAAGGTGATGTAAGCTCTTAAATGGTAGGGCCACCTCTGAGCTGCACCGTGTGGGACTCTCGGGTTCCTCATCTGTTCCCTGACCTCTAAGCCACACATCAGTCAGTCTTCTGATTGTCAAACTTCACAGACATTGAAGAAATGCCGAGAGGGGGCGTGGCAGGGGGGGTGTGCCTTCCTCCTGCTGACAGGAAGCCAGTGGGCTGCCTGCCTCGGATGCAGCCATCCTAACTTGGGGGAACTGAGGACCCGTTTATGAGCTAGCCTTGGTGAAAGGCCTTCACTGTGTACCAAACAGGGTTCCCAGCCCTGTATTTGAATCGGTTCATTTAGCACAACAGCTCTTCGTGGTTAGCCCATTCACAGACGAGGGAACGGACTCCTAAGAGAGGACAAGTGGCTGAAGGCCTTATCCTAGGGGCGTGGGGGTGCCTGAGTGTGGACTGTGTCTCCACCTGAGCGTCCATCGGGGACATCGAGCCACCTTCCGCTTGATTTCTCTCTCTCCTTCCTGAAGCTAGCTGATAGTTTTCTTTAAGCTCATAGCCCCCAAATGTTTGGTTACAAAATCGTTCAAAATATTTTACCATTGTCATCTTCTACTAAATTTGCACTTTTCCCCAAGTGTTATTGTGTCTTTCCAGTATTTTACTTTTTTTTTTTTTACTTACTTACATTTTAAGTAAAAAAAAAAAAAAAAACTCATGTAGGATCTCTAGGCTCTCCGTCTTTCCTACTACACACAGCCTATGCAGATAGACTTAACCCTGGGGACGTCCAGGACTAAAGGTCGGGAGGTGGTGTACACACTTCTATGTATTTATCGTATGATATCTGTGTGCTATCTGTATTTATTTATCTAAATATGCACGCGAACGCACAAGCGCACATGCACACACACCTTTTTAATGTAAAAGGATTATACCCAAGATACAGTTCTGCAACTTGCTATTTCCAGTAAACATTAGGTCTTGAAGCACTTTCAATTCCTCTGTGTATGGATATGTCATTCTTCCAAGAGAAGCAAATAGTTAAATGTCACCTTATCGGTGGGCACCCCCTGCTCTCCTTTATAAAACAGCACCCCACTCACCTCCGTCACTGTGCTCCCTTACTTGGCTTTGTTTGCTTCTTAGCTTTTATTAGGCTAAGACATATATCGATTTGTTTATTTTCTAGTTCCCACCCCTGCGAGAACAGGACTCTGTGTTTTTACAGTTATATCCCCAGGTCATAGACCAACACTGCACCCAGGAAGCACTCAGGACCTATTTTTGAATGAACGCTGTGAGATCACCCTTCAAAAAGACTTTATCGGATCATATGACCACAACAGTATATGCAGGCCCATTGACCCATGCAGCTAATGTGGCCTATTTTAATTTTTCTTTATCTGAGTTTATTTTAATCCACATTCCCAAGAACTTCGTTTTTTAAGATTTTATTTATTTACTTACTTATTTGAGAGAAAGACAGAATGAGAGAGAGCATGAGAAGGGAGAGGTCAGAGGGAGAAGCAGACTCCCCACCAAGCAGGGAGTCCGATGTGGGATTCGATCCTGGGACTCCAGAATCATGACCTGAGCCAAAGGCTGTTGCCTAACCAACTAAGCCACACTGGCACCCTCCCAAGAACTTCTCAAATAAATTACCTATGCAAATCCTTTTTCCTTTAGCAATCAGATTTGATGTCTTCTTATTTATATGTAGGAGCTCTTTATACACATGGGCATTCATGTTTTGTATCTTATGTGCTGAAAGCATTTAGTCCTATTCCATTCCTGTGTGTCCCTAGTTAGGCATGAAAGCTTTGGCTGGCTACCCAGGGAGCCCCACTCCTAGGTGGAGACCGAAATTCTAAGAACTTGACACCACCACAAATTGGCTTGTTCTGGATAATGACCTTCCAGAATCATTCAGTCAGTATCCACCATTCACGGAGCCCTCCCCTGAATAAGGAAGTTTCCCTGGACTGTGCCTCCTCCAAGGCCTTGCACAGTGTTGCATTAGGGGCAATCCATCTCTCATCAAGTCAAGATAAAATATTTAAGGAATATGGTTGGGGGACACACTGCCCACCCAGGCCTTTATCTATTCTATTTGGCCTAATTGTCTGAGAGCTGCATTCTTGGCCTCTGCTCTCTTGGAGTCACACTAGCTGACCTCCACTTATCCAGCTTGCTGATTAACAGATGTTCCCCTGTTCCCTCTGAAAAAGGCATCGAGGAAAGCCCATAACCAGCTGAATACTAGCAGCTAGAAAATCTGGGCATTTCTGTCTCCCCGTTTATTTGCTTGCTGGGGCTCAGTTGTGATTTCTCTCAAATCTATTTATATCAGTTATTTTGGTTATTATAATTTACAATTTGATTAAATATGGTATAAAGTGAACAAAATGGGGTGAAAAGAGATCAGTTCTTTCTGTAAAAGTTTAATTGATTGCTTTGGATACACTCAGTGAATTAGGTGCCAAAAACTGTTGTCATGCTAGGTTTATATTAGACAACTGTAAAAAAAAATAGGAAATTTCCAAAAATGGAGAAAGACGTTCAGAATTCAGGTTGCATTGTAAAGAAAAATCCCTGGCTCTACATCAAAAAAAGCTAACTGATGGCACCTTTAGTTAGAATACGATGAACAGGGTGCCTGGGTGGCTCAGTTGGTTAGGCGACTGACTGCCTTCGGCTCAGGTCATGATCCCGGAGACCTGGGATCGAGCCCCACATCGGGCTCCCTGCTCGGCAGGAAGCCTGCTTCTCCCTCTCTCACTCCCCCTTCTTGTGTTCCCTCTCTGGCTGTGTTTCTCTCTGTTAAATAAATAAAATCTTTTTTAAAAAAGTTTAAAAAAAAAAAAGAATACAATGAACATCATATGCATCTTTTTTCCCCATTCCCTGATTTAGTGCCCTTCTCTAGTAGCTGACCCACTCAAAGAGCGCGCTGCAGCCTCAGTGGAAGCCTATTAGCAATGCAGGATGGCAAGCCCACTCCAGACGTCCAATTCAGGATCTGCATTTTATATGGTCCCTAATGTGATTGTATGCAAACTGTACTCTGAAAAGCCCCACTCTTTTCCTCTGCTTTTATCAAGACATTAAAATAAATTCATGGAGGTGAAGAATTTTCTATGCACTGCTCAGCCCAGGTCACAATTTATTTTAAATCTGATCCTAAGAAAAGCTTAAAGAACTGATAGTTTCTTCCTTGCAGAGAGTAATAATTATAAAATCAAGCTTGCCTTCTTTTTGCTTTGACCACAAGGAAGCTCATGCACACAGCTTTTACTCTGCTAGGTCATCTGTTCTTGTGTTCCTATTTTAATTTAAAGTTCTCTTAGTGTGATAGTTTTTATTATGTTTTATTATTTCATTTATATGTTTCTTAAAATTTATTTACCTTATGCTTTCCCTAATATCATTTATGGAGAAAGTGGGAAACTGGAGAGATAGACACTCCTCAGTCTAGCACTGAAGAACTGAATTTAATCTGATCCTTACCTGAACTCAGCTTCCGTTCCCCCGTACACAAACAGCCTATTCTAGCCCAACTATTGACCACTTTCCATTCGCCAAACACTCTCTTCCTTTTTTCTTGAACGCTCTGATCTTCCAAAGTTCAGCTCAGAATTTATACTGCCCTTTTTAATGGTTTTCCCTGGTCATCAGCAGAGATTCTTTCCCCTCTAAACTCCGAAGAGCACTCTGTTGGTATCCCCTAGTTGAAATTCATGTTTAACTAAATGTTGCATACATGGCTTGCAAGAGTACTTTAAGGAGAGGGGACACATATCCTTTGGGTACCCTGAAGAGCCTACTGTGTGATAAATGCTACCTTAATGAATGAATAAATTCTATATGTGCTAGAATAAATAAGTACATATGATGAGAATTTCATTTGGCTTAAATTTTTTTTAAAAATATTTGATAGAAGTAATCATTCTGACCAGTAAAATACCCCATTATTTTTACATTTTCTGCTTTACTCATCATCTGAAAACTTTACTCAATATTTGTAAGACAAAAAGCACAAACAGTGTGAATTTTAAAGTCAAGCCAAGGGGATGTTGAGATGAGCAGTAGAGTGAGTCAGATGTCCGTGTACGGAATGTGGACGAGTGAGAGAAGAGATTTCCATTTCTCCCAAACCCCACTGCTCACCTGGGGCCTCTGGAATCATTTCTAAAGACGCGAGGGCCTGTAGCCAAGACTGTAGGGGCCAAAAGTTCCCCACGGACTGTCTTACAAGGATCTTCCGGGGATAAACGAACGTTGATTTCAAGCTGCAAGGCAGAACAATGAAACAGCAGACAGCTGGGCACCCAGCCAGTCAAGGAAATGGGACCTCTGTGTGCGAGCCAAAACTTCCCACTGACCTTGCGCTGAAGGGCTGAGCCTCTGGCAAAGACCATTAAAAGGCTCAGGCTCCCTAAGCAGAAAATGAACGGCCCCAGACAAGTGCAGGAGAGTGACCCATGCCATGTTCAGCAGTCTGGGACACAGCAGTATTTAACAACGTCAACTTACTTAGGGGACATAGGGAATAATAAAGTTGATCGATTCTCTCTTCTGTTGAGATCCATATAGTACTGTCTGAGAGAAATGTAATTCAGGCTACAAAAGTAATTTTAAAATTTCCAGTAGTCACATTAAAAAGTGAAAATGAAACAGGTAATACTAATTATAATAAAATGTTTAAAATAATAATAAGCTATATTTAACCTAATATACCTAAATTATTACATTTCAATATCTAATATGTAATGTATTATGAATAAGATGTTACATCCATTTTATGTAACAAGTCCTTGGGATCCACATCTCAATTTGGACTGCCCACATTTTAAGCACTCAACAAGCACCTATGGCTTGTGGTTACAGTATTGGACGGTGCAGCCTTTAGGTCCCCAAAATACGGAAGTGTTGAATTAAGCATCTATACAATGGGAAAGGTCCTGGATTGTAGAGCAAAGCATCTGGCTTATATTTCTACTCCTTGGCTTATTAGTTAACTCTAGGCACTGAAAAGGCCATCTAACCCCGCTGAGCCTCTCCTCATCAGAAAAATGTTGATGAGTAGCCTCTACATTTCAAGTTTTTTGGGATGAATGGATGCAGAGGACCAAGTGTGATATAGGCCCCTGGAGGACACTCAAGAGTGACAATGTACTGATAACATACCAAGAAGGACTGTAATGCTAACTGCAGTAAGAGTGAGAAACCCCTCCTTTTTTTTTTTTTAAATATTTTATTTATTTATTGAGAAAGTGAGTGAGAGAAAGCATGAGAGGAGAGAAGGTCAGAGGGAGGAGCGGACTCTCTGTGGAGCAGGGAGCCCGATGTGGGACTCGATCCCGGGACTCCGGGATCATGACCTGAGCTGAAGGCAGTGGCTTAACCAACTGAGCCACCCAGGCGCCCCGAGAGAGAAACCCCTCCTAAGCAAGGTAAAGCCTCATATTTTTCCTGGTTTAAAAATCACAATAATAGAAGAGGGCTGTTTCATCCTAATCTGACCTAACTTAAAGTACATTATTCCAATAGATTGCATTCCTTTGATGAAAATACACATATTGGAGGAATCTACATGTTGTCACATTATCATCTTCAAATCAAAGAGCCAAGACATTTTGAAGGTGCCACAGAACAACATTTGGAGAAGGTGGAAGGTAAATACCTTTCACAAAGAAAGATTTTACCTCATATAGTTACTCACACAAAATGATTTCATGATCAAGAAATTTAAAGGGCAGTGTCTAGGGGCGCCTGGGTGGCTCAGTTGGTTGAGCGTCTGCCTTTGGCTCAGGTCATGATCTCAGGGTCCTGGGATTGAGCCCTGCATCAGGCTCCTCACTGAGCAGGGAGCCTGCTTCTCTCTCTTTCTCTGTCAAATAAATAAATAAAATCTTTTTAAAAAAATAAAAATAAGTAAAAGACAGTGTCTATTGTCAAGTGGTTAAATAAAATACCTGAAAGTGGTCTTGTTGGAACGCAGGGCACCACTAAACATAACATCTTATGTGCTTCACTGTCCTTTTGTCTTTGGTCCTTCATGGGGGGGTACTGAGAGTCTTGGAAATTCAATGCACATTTTTACTTATTAAAAAATAGTATTATAAAATGTCTCAGAAGAAAGGGAAATGAGTTTAGACATTGAGGAAGTAGGAAGTTATTCTAGAAGTGAAGATTTGCTTTACATAGATTTTAATTAAAAAAAAAAAAAAAACAGATTACCAAAAGACAAATTGTGAAGAGACAATTTCCTGGCCCTAAGGAGGAGGAGAACAGAATCAATTTGGTAGGTGAAGTGGGGTTTGGGCAATGTAGGAATTTACTGTCCTCCAGAAAACTCAGGTCAAAAGAATTACTAGAGAGCCTGGGGAAGAATGCATGTTAAAGGCACAGGATGCAGAAGGGCAATTTCTCAAATCACTGCCGGGGGGAAAAAGGGAATAGTTTTCAAAGGACAAGCAGAGCAGGAAGGTAAGAACTTGAAACTAGAGGGAAGATACCAGAATATCTTCCCGGAAAGCAAGAATAATTAGAAAGTGGCAAGAGTTTCTCTCTTCAGAACAGAAGCATAACTCCTGGGATGCACCTGGAAGAAGCCGGGTCAAAGTCACTGGAAAAGGCTGATGCGAACTGCGGCTGACTGCTTCCTGTAAGTGAAAAAGAGTGGCTGATGGATACCGAAGGCAGAGGGAACATCATCCTGTATGGTAAAGCCCAGAGGAATCTCACTCATGAAGCCACCAGAGACAGGATTCTGACAGGCTGACATCGTTCACTACTAATTGTCAGATATCCATTGTATTCCCCTCTCCAACTCTCCGCCCTTCGCCTTTCCTTTTTTCTTTCCTGTTGCCATTGATGACAATTCAAGCACTGACTCTTGCCTCCTAAGAATGAGGAAATTCTACAGGCCCAACATATCAAATGGTCAGATTAGAAGGTACTGCTGGTAGGGGGAGAAAACCACCATGGGAAAAATTCCTTCCATTTAGCAAAATGCAAAATAGCATTTCTATAAGATTGATTATTTACCACCTGTTTTGTCTTTTTTTTTTTTTTCTTTAGGAAGTTTTGAACAACACAAATTTTCCAGAGGACTTGTAAAAGCTGTTAGCCAGGTTTGGAACTCGTTTCACCACATGGCTTCTTAAGGTCAAAAGTCGTAGAGTGTGGCTCTCACAGAGGAGCTCCTCTCTGCTCGTGCCCTTTGGCGCAGGCCGCCAGCTCGTGCCTCTGCAGCCCCGCAGAATGAAGCCAAGATAAACACCCCATGCAGTCTCACTCTACTGTGTTTATAACCTACACTCATTACAATGTTATGCATTTCAAAATTGACCAGGGTCTTTTTTGGCAAGTTACTATCTATCAGGACATCTGGAATCAGTAGAGGAAGACACCACCTAAATGCATGGTTTTTAAACCTTTTCTTTTCCCTTGACCCACGGTACAAAATGATCTTTATACCTTGGCTTTGCACACACATTCATACACTAGATGAACTATTCACAAACTGAATCAAGAGAAGCATGAAACAATACTTTCTCCCCCTACTACACTCTGAAATTTCAATCCCAGCTCTATTTCATTAAAAAATAAGTAAAATGAACTTGTTGCCACCCACTATGTTGAACAATGTCCTTTAATGGGTCATATGCTTGTTGGTTTTTGCAAATACTGGCCCAAAGATTTTGATTGCACTTCCCAAGTTGTGAGGCCTTCCAAAATCTGGTCCCATCTCCCTGTTTTATGTGGGTTTCCACATCTCCTAACACAGCCTTAATAATATGGTAGCTTCCTTTTATTGGGCACCTACATTGTGACAGTTTCTGTACTAGAGACTATATATATAGTACCTGTAATATTCATTACCCTGTGATGAGAGCATGATTTCCTCTCAAATGACAAATGAAGAAACTGAGGCTCAGGGAATTTGATCAAGTGAGTGACTGAGCTAGAACCTGAACTAAAATGGGTGTAGTCATCCTAGAAGCCCTTCTTTTTCTACAGGAAAACACTGACCTGTAAGTGGGTGTGTCTCACTACTGTCCCTCCACTCATTTTGCCTAGAACGAACCATGTTCATGCTGTTCCTTTATCTGGGAAGCCCTTCCAGCTTCTGCCTCTGGCATTTCACATCTGTCTACTCATATTTCTGGACCGACCTCAAACTCCATTTTTTTCTCTGAAGCCACCCAAATGACTTTGTCCCATATTTTACTCCCTTCTAATTCTGGTAGATAGTAGATCTAGGAGGTTAGAACTCAAGCACTGGAACCAGACTGCTAGTGTTGAATGTTAGTTCAGTCCCTTAGAGCCTGGTGATGGTATTAACCATCTGTGTCTCCACTTTGTCTTCTGCAAATGGGGAGAATTACTGCTTTTACCCTTTAGGGCTCTTGTCAAGATAAATGAGTTAATAGACCTACAATGATTAGAAGCTGGTAGATAGTAGGTTCTCAATAAATGTTATCATTACTCAGTTGCACCATGATGAGACTTACTATTCCTTAATTATTTATTCAGTACGTATGTGTCTTACTTCTCTGACTAGAATGTAAGCTCTTCCTGAGCAGGATTGGACCATATTTCTTTTTTTTTTTTTTTAAGATTTTATTTATTTGACAGAGAGAAACACAGCCAGAGAGGGAACACAAGCAGGGGGAGTGAGGAGGGAGAAGCAGGCTTCCCGCTGAGCAGAGAGCCTGATGTGTGACTCGATCCCGGGTCTCCGGGATCATGACCTGAGCCGAAGGCAGTCGCTTAACCAACTGAGCCGCCCAGGCACCCCAGGACTGGACCATATTTCTATGCATAGCTGTAATCCCAGAGTTTCATAGTGTCGGACATATATATGCATTTAACAGGTCAGAGTTAAGTATTTCGAAACTGGCCAACGCCAGGTGAAAAACTTTTTTAGCCCAGGAACAGCCAGGGTGGACCTGCTAGCCTTCATATTTCTCAAGGTAAATATTGGTGACCTTTGGCGATCATTTGGTTTTGGGACACTCACCAGGATGGTTTCAGAGATTTTCATGTAGAAGAGCTCCTGGGGAGATCTGTGGTGCCGATCCTGCTTGCCCTGTTCAGTGACTAAGCAGATATATATTTCATAGACTCTGTACTGAAACCAGGAGACGCAAAAATTTATATCTCGTTATTTTTCCCAAGCTGATGTTATTTTAGCTCTGGAACTTTTATTTTCACTTCATTAAGTTGACTTTGTCTCTTCAAAGTTAAAGCTGTCATTCTAACTCACCTCCTCACTTCTCTTTTTCTCCTTCTTGACCAGGGAAGTCTAAGTTCCTGTGCCTAACCGGGACAAGGACGGAGTGAGAAAGAAAGCAATAAATTCTAGAGGTTTTTGCCACCTTCGGGCTTTAATGAGCCTGCCAACATAGCTCTAAGAGGTCACTGTGTTATATGGGCCACTGCAGAAAATAGGACATTTTAAATTCACTCAGTATAACCACTTTCTTTGCCTGTGGTTTTCTTTTTTACCCTCACTCAATTTGATCCCTTCTGCAAACACCTTCCACCCATAAGAAGCACTTTGCTGTAAGGAAGTGACAGTTAAAGCAAAGGCACAGACCTCCAGCCTGGCTGACTTTTGCTGCTAGTCATCATGAAAACACTTATTTGTTTGTTTGTTTGTTTATTGGTCTCTTGTACACAGAAGCACAAAACAGCAAATACAGAAAGAGTCACAAAGAGAAATCTCACAGGAAAAAGTATTAGGAACATCTAAAGAAAATCACATATCTTACTCTATTTATTATTTTTTTTCCAAGTAGTAACAGTGTGAGATCCTTTAGATATCTGCCTGTAGGGAAAACATTTCTGTTCCACTAACAAAGCCCTTATTGACTTCAATGAAGCACAAGCACTGGCCCCCTTATCTAGAAGTTCACCTGTTAAATGCTATTTCTCAGGGCATGGTTCTGCACTCCTGCTCCCATATTTGTTGGTCTGGTTCAAGGAAGATTGGTGAGTAAAAAGGAAATATGGACAGAAATGACAGCTCCCTGGAAAGCAGCATATTTTTCTTTTCTAGAAAGTGACTTGAATCGGTTTCAGCTGAGGGGTAAATCATCCTCAAACTCTACCTGCTCTATTGATGGCTCACAGAAGGTTCTCAAAGAGCTGGATACTCTCCGCTTGCTCAGAATTCTTGGAGTTACAACCTTGTCTGACTGGTTGTCTGATTTCATTCCAGAATCTCTCAGCATGTGATACTGCACATGCTTATGTGGGTGCGAAATATATATATCAGGGTATCGTCAGCCTGGTCTGAGGATTTTACAGCATCCTATTCTTGGCTTCAACCCAAAGCAGTAGGTACTGTTGTGATCAGGATAGTGCTAAATGTGAAATGGAGAAATTTCTTTCTGGAACCACACATCCACTTTAGTTTTTGTTTTGACACTGGTTCTCCCAGGCTTCTTGGGACATCTCTGAAGACCAGATCTGCTACCACGAACACAAGCTCAAGTGACCAATCAGTTTGGCCTACTGCAAACCGAGTTCAGCTGCCCAATGGGGCTTATGATAAAGCAGATGTTAAGTGCTGACTTACTGCGTAAGTATTTACTTACAAAAAATAGTTGTGTTTGTTAAGAAATCATAAATAACATATTTCACTAAATAAACAATTATTCATTGATAACAAGACAGAACCAAAGGAAACAAAACTTAGAATAAAACCTTTCTGACATACTGACTTTATTTTGATGTCTCTTTCTCACAATCTCCATGTAATTATTTTAAAAGTAAATTGCATTTCCAATAATAAATTAATGTCATCTTCCTTCTACCCTCCTGGAAGTTCTAAAATCAGACTGCTAGTCAGTTTTCAGGGTTTTTAAATAATCTGCCTGTTCCTTCTAGAGTAGTATGAGTACTTCCTCCTGCAGTAAATTTTTTTCAGCAAAATCATACTTTTGAGATTCTTCTTGTCAAAGCAGAGCTCTCCCTTTGAATGTCCCTTTCCAGGAATTCTACCCAGGGATGAACTAGCACCAGTGTCTACTCCAAGCCTCGAGAAAACTATCCTTAACTTTTTACATACCAAAGGCTTATTTTCACAGAAAAAGCATCATTTGCTATAGAGTCAGAACATACTGTGGGGAAAGAACTTCAGAGGGTCTACACCAAATCCATTCACTCAAGCTTTGGAGCAGGGGGCTGGCGTGGGGGAAGAAAGGACCTACTTTAGGGAGTTGATGAAATATGGGTAACAAGAAGCTATAGTCCTGTGATCATGGAAAGTGAGGAAGGAGGAGGACTGGGTGTCCTTTTCCATCTTGCTAGGTGCGGTGGAATATGGTCTGTCCTAGAACCCTGGCCTGGCCTAAGCTGTTTAGCTCCCCGTGAGAGGTCACCACACTGAGACAACGAGACGGAGAGAAGGAGAGTGATGAAACATTCCAAAGACTCAGAGACTACACTTAAATCAAAGACAGGTACTCCCCAAAATGGCGCCATGACCCAGAAATTCCAGGTCAGCTTCAACCTGCGTGAAGAAGAGCATATTGATATGAATGACAAGATGTCACGTCACTCCCTGGTGGTCAGCTCTCCCGTGGCTCCCTTTGTTCTCATGATAAATCACCAGAAAGTTCCAAGTCCTATTGAACCTGCAGATTCGGCTTTGACACAGCTCACAGGCTCCCTCTCAAGAAAATTCCCTCTCCATCTTTGTGCTGAAGCCACGGTCACCCTTCTGGTGTTCCCACTCAGCTCCTGATCCTCCCAGGACCTCCTCTGCCTAAAACATCTACTCCCCCGAGCCCCTCACCAGATCCAATAACATTTGTGTCATCTTTTCCTAGAAGCCAACCTGATCTTCCATCACTCTACACTTTCTCTTTAGGCACTTGGTACGTCATTAAATCAAAATTTATCTAATGGCTGTCTTCTGCATTTGACTGGAAAACAGATGAATGCAGGGACTAGATCTGCCCTGAATTCTCAGCACCTAAGACAGTGCCTGAGTCATAGTGTGTGTTCGGTAAACCTTTGTTGAGTGAATACCTGAGAATGAATGAAGTTGTGCAGGAGGACATGGGGACACTTCAATTAATAACATGGGGGCATTTCTAGCCTTCTTTAAAATCCCCAGATTAATGTTTCTTAAATACCACTGTAGAGAGATTTTATAAATTATAAACAAAATAGATCTCTTAACTTACAGAATAATTTTAGTCTATCCTCAAAGCCAGAATGTAGCATTTCTGTTAACAATCATGGGAGGTAGGGGCACTGGGGTGGCTCAGTCATTAAGTGTCTGCCTTCGACTCAGGTCATGATCCCCGAGTCCTGGGATCAAGCCCTGCATTGAGCTCCCTGCTCCATAGGAAGCCTGCTTCTCCCTCTCTCACTCCCCCTGCTTGTGTTCCTTCTCTAGCTGTGTTTCTCTCTGTCAAATAAATAAATAAAATCTTTTTAAAAAGTCATGCGAGGCAAAGAGAAAAAAATATGTAGAATAATTAAAATTACTGTACCACAATTCACATGCTATGCCTTCCCACCACTTAATGCAGTGGATTAAGTCAAATTTAATTTAGTGGACTTTTAAAATTTAGAATTTCATGGTACTCTACCTTGCTTTGTTAGTACAGGCAGCCCTGCTGGCTGAAATGGAACAGAAACAAAGCGTCTGGGCCAGAACTCTTCATGACCAAGGGGCAAGAGTAGAATAGGTGTCAGAGTGACCAAAGATAATTATCAAGTCGATATGACTGATCCTAATTTTTTTCCCTTAAGTGTAGTTGAGTTTCATCAAGAGCAGCACTTCTCAAACTTCCATGTGCATTTGAAAGGGAATCTAATTCAATGATTTGCAGATTCTGATTCAGTAAATGTGGAGTAAGGCCCAAGATTCCAACAAGCTCCCAGGTAATGTCTATCCGGTTTGTTCAAGGATCAAGGTTTAAGCACAAGCAAGGGGCTAGAACAGATAGGACCGGTCACAGGTCGGCACAGGTCAGATGGAAAGAGCACACCCAGAAGCAAGCGTGAAGTGAGGATTTTCCTCACCAAGAAGTAGTGTCAAAAAGTGCCAAATAGAACATATTTTTGAGGCTAGCTAGGTCACTGGGCAGGGTGAGCAGCAAAAAACACCTGTCACCAGCAGAGGGAAGCAGAGGGCAGGGTAAGGGCACAGGACTCCCCACCAAGCCAAACACAGAGGGCAATCCCAGTAAAGCTCAGAGACTAGAGGAGAGAGCAGCTGGGGACACAGGCCGCTAAAGGAGTCAGCAGCCTGCAGCGAGGTTCACATGGATCAGAAAAAATTCACAGGACGGAGCACTTTGGAGCAATGGAAGCAACACCCATCACTGAGTCAGGAGACCCAGGATTCAATTCAGGCAGAAGCTGAAATCCTTTGGGGCAGTCACTCACCATCTGCTGGATTCCTTCGTCAGTAAAACAGGAAGGAGGGTGAAGCATGGTCTCTAATGGGTGTTTCCAACCTTCACATTCTGTAAGGAATGCTTCTTATTCAGACTTTGAGGAAACTGGAAGGGTCCCTATCCCATAGGCAAAGGATAGGGAGTCAGAGGGAGGCAAGCCTGTGAAGAACTGGCTGGTCACCAGGAGGCAAGTTCCAAAATGATTGGTTTGTTCTAAAGGCCAGGGTTCTGCTGAAGCTGTGGGGGTTTTATTGTCAGTTTTTGTTTAGTTATTTTTTATTATTAAAGATTATGTGTAAATTGGTTTTAAAAAGCTAAAGAGGGAGGCACCTGGGTGGCTCAGTCAGTTAAGCCTCCAACTCTTAGTTTCCACTCAGGTCATGATCTCAGGGTGGTGAGATAAGTGCCCCACATGGACTGGGGGCTCAGTGCAAGTTGGCTTGAGATTCTCCCCGTCTCTCTTTGCCGCTCCCCTTGCTCACACTCGCTCACTGGTGCGCTCTCTCTCTCTCAAATAAATAAATAAATACTTTTTTAAAAAGCCAAATAGGGGGGTGCCTGGGTGGCTCAATTGGTTAAGCGACTGCCTTCAGCTCAGGTCATGATCCCGGAGACCTGGGATCGAGTCCCACATCGGGCTCCCTGCTTGGCGGGAAGCCTGCTTCTCCCTCTCTCACTCCCCCTGCTTGTGTTCCCTCTCTCACTGTGTTTCTGTCTGTCAAATAAATAAATAAATAAATAAATAAAATCTTTTAAAAAAATAAAAAATAAATAAAAAGCCAAATAGGAAAAAAAGCTTATAACAAGTAGTCTCTTGTCTACCTTATCTTCCTCATCCTTTTCCCCAGAAGCAATGTCTTTTAGTTATTTTAATGCTTCTTCTCCATGTTTACTTCCATATTTCCAGATAATATGTACAATATAATCCTATTACTTGACTCAGTAGCCTTTGACTTTTTCCTATGGTGGATTAGGATAGTAATTCAATCATACCATCTCTTCCCTTTCATTATTCTCCAAATATAGTATATCTTACTTTTTTTAGATTATATCTGTATTCACTGTTTCCATTATTATGACTATAGGTTTTTCAAGTAACCTACTGTGTCAAATAAAATACTGTGATTATACTTAATTTTTGTACAACTATCAGTTTTTCCTGGAATTAATAATTATCTTTTTTTTTCAATTATTATTTGCTTCATTTCCTCTAACCAGCTGACTAAATCTCCCACACTCTCCAACAGCTCTGTAAAATGTCTCCTTCAAAGACAGTTTTCCACATTGGGGAATTGTCAGATTATTCTCAGGTTCAACACCTTTTTTGTGTTGGATCCTGTTTTGTGAATTCCATTCTTTCTCTTCATTTTTTTTTTTTTCTATTTTAGTGGAGCATATCCTCTGGTAACATCCACCAGCTCTTATGTCTGTCGGTGCCTCTCTGGTCATTGTGGTTGTCTAAGGCACATTTTCCAGTAGCTTGCTCAGGAAGAACTCTCAGGGCCAATGCCTCTTAAATTATGGTCATGACAGCAGGTCTCAGCTCTTACATTTGAAGATAAGTTTAGCTGGATTAAAAACTCCTTAGCTTACATTTTCTTTCCCTGGTTATCTTAATTACCTTATTCCATTGTTTTCTGGCATGATACATTGCTCTTGAATAGTCTGATGAAAATAGGTTTCTTTTCCCTAACACATGAATTATCTTTTAGCCTAGATTTTTCCTTCATTCTTTCAAGTTCAATATGCTTATTAAACTATGTATTAATGGTGGCCTTTTTTGGGTCAGTTTTCCCAAGTATCTTCCCCTTTAATTTGAGGCTTGAAATCATCTTTTACTTCAAGAAAGTTTTCTTGAGTTATAGATTTTAGTTTTTGTTGTACTCCATTTACTTGGTTTCCTTCTTTGAGGTTTCCTATCATTTGTATATTAGGCCTTTTTTACTTATCCTTGTATCTGTCACTTGCTCTCAAATCCTCTTTTCATTTCTGATTGATTCTTAACATTTTTTTTTTCCTTTTCCCTGTTCTAGTTCTAGGACAGTATCCATTGTGTTTGTTGTTTTCCTCTTAATTTTATCATTCCTGAAAATTTTCTTTTATTTTTACCTCTTTTGTAAGTTATGCTATTTCTCGTTTAATGTTCCTTTTCTCCAATTATCTCACTCTTGAGTTTTTCTTGCTCTGATTTGTTGTTTTCTCATAATTTCTGTCAATTTTTTACCTTGTTTTAAAACATTGGTTTATAATTGTCATTTGCTCTGTGGGTGTATTTTTCTAGAATGTTTCATTGAGTGAGAACATTATTCTACTCCTTAGTCTCCTTTTTTGAATAACTTTGTATTATTTCACTCACACCTTTTTCTGGTGCTCATTTTTCAGACAGATAAATTTTATTGAAAACTTTTAGGAAGCAGGGATGAGTTGGCAACTTTTGTAGTTTCCCAGCCTTAGAGTTCCTTCTTCTGTTGTTTTAGAAAACATAAGCGCGCCACCTTGAGCTTCCTGAGATGTGCCTCTTCTGCACCCCTCTCCCATTTTCAGCAAAATTTCTCATTCCTTTATGATTATTCTTTCTATTCTCGATTTGGATTCTACTCTCTTTAGTTTCTCCTCAATGCTAAACTTTGCCTCTGAATGGAGCTTTGGGTTTTCAGTTTTTCAAGTTGGTAGAACCCAGACTATGCTAGATGCTCTCCTATTAATTGTAGCCTTCAGCTCAACCAGACTCTGCTATGGAAAATCTAAACACTGGTCCTTTGACCACACCTCCCTGTAAGTCAGAAAGGCATGGTGCTGGTTCCACTCTGTGTCCAGTTCCACTCCCAGGGTTTCTAAATTATATGTCACTTTTAGAGGTGAAGTCTGAAAGGGAAAGTAGCTAAAGCATAATTTATGAATCTCTGCTTAATACCTGAGAGAGCAACTATTAACCTTGAGTTTTCCGATTCTTACCAGTATTATTTCAAAAATTTATCAACTCATTGGGTCCACACTTTTGGGGGTTTCTATACAAGTTGTTCTATCTGAGTGCTTGAGGTTGAGGGGAGTTTGTGTTCTCAGGCTTCTGTAATCCACTATTTCGCCATTTGTAAATAGTATAAAGAACAATAGCCCCAGAGTTATTGAAATGATAAGATGAGGTGATGTTGAAGTTGAAGCAGATGAAACTCCCTGTGATTTAACCTGATATGTAAAAACTAATAAACTATAAAATGATGCAGCACTGCTACCTATTTCAAAATAGATTTATGAAATATGTGAAAACCTATGGTTTTGTTTAACTGCATTGTTTTCACCTTATATGCTATGTGTTTCTGGTTTTCCCACTAGAATATAAGCTTCATAAAAGCAAAGATTTTCATCAAATTTTGATCACTACCTACCACAGTTCCTGGTACACTGTAGACACTCAATAAATACTTAAAGGGCTACTATCCAAAATCTATAAAGAACTTCTCAAACTCAAAAACCAAAAAGCAGATAATCCAGTCAATAAATGGGCAAAAGACATGAACAGACACTTCTCCAAAGAAGAAATACAAATGGCTAACAGACACATGAAAAAATGCTCAACATCCTAGCTATTGGGTAAATACAAATCAAAACCACAATGAGATACCACCTTAACACCAGTTAGAAGGCAAAAATTAGCAAGACAGCAAACAACAAATGTTGGTGATGATGTGCTTAAAAGGGGAACCCTCTTACACTGTTAGTGGGAAAGCAACCTGGCATAGCCACTCTCAAAAAGAGTATGGAGTTTCCTCAAATGTTAAAAATAGAGCTACCCTATGATGTAGCAATTGTAACTACAGATCTTTATCCCAAAGATCCAGATGTAGTGATAAGAAAGGGCACGTGCACCCCAATATTCATAGCAGCAATGTCCACAACAGCCAAACTGGAAGGAGCGGAGATGTCCTTTAACAGAGGAATGGATAAAGAACATGTGGGTCCTTTATACAATGGAATATTACTCAGCCATCAGAAAGGATGAATACCCACCATTTGCATCGACATGGATGGAACTGGAAGGGGATTATGTTAAGTGAAATAAGTCAAGCAGAGAAAGACAATTATGGTTTCATTCATATGTGGAGCATAAGGAATAGCGTGGAGGACCAGAGGGGAAGGGAGGGGAAAACTGAATGGGAAGAAATCAGAGAGGGAGAAAAACCGTGAGAGACTCTGAACTTCAGGAAACAAACCAAGGGTTACAGAAGGGAGGGAGTGGGGAGATGGGGTATCCAGGTGATGGGTATTGAGGAGGGTATGTGTTGTAATGAGCACTGGGTGTTATACACAACTAATGAATTGTTGAACACTACATCAAAAACTAATGATGCACTATACGTTGATTAATTGAACATAATAAAAAAGAAATAAAACAAGTAAATACTTGATAAGCGAACCAATTATTTGTGCTAACTTTGCCTTAGAGCCTATTATGCAAAAGGTAAAAAACAAATGGGTAAAAAATACATTATTCGTCCACTCTTTTTGAGTTAGGACTGTGTAACACGCTCTGCCAACACATTTCCTTCACCATTTTAGTTTGCTTTGCATTCTTGCCTAAAAATAACACCCCCACCCCCCCCCCCCCCCACACACACACACCACCCCCTCCCCACACTCTAGCCTAGGGACTCCGCCAACACCCAGAGTGCCAGAAACAAGTGCAGCTGAAAACATGGCAGCATTGGTTCATGCCCCCATCATCTGGTCCAAGACATAAAAAAAATGGAAACAATGTGGAGAATAGCTGGGCAGAGAACAAGTAAGAGCACTGTCTTTCTCTCACCGGTGTTTAGAGAAGCCGAGCCGTCTGTTTTTAAGTAAATAGACTTGCTCTAATGGAGCAATCTGTCAAAATAAGCTGGGCTGCTTAGAGGGGATGGGAAGGTGCAGCACTGCCTCCCTCTCCCCTGGGAGCTATTTGTTTGCAGAGGATGACAAATGAGAGTGAGGCAGAAGCCTGTGGTAATGACACTCAAAGCAAGAAAAATAATAGCGTGTGCCTTAGGATGGGCTCATCCTAACTCAATGTATAGATGGGTTTTGTGTGTTTACTTAGCCAGCCCTTCCATTTGCATCTCAAACGCTCCAGAGAAGGAGCAGACAGATGCCAAACCATCACCAGGTAGTTTCTAGTCAGTGGGTTTTGCCAGGGAGGGGCCACAACGTGCAGATTAATAAGGAGAAGCTTAGACTCTGCAGGTTTTCTCCCTCTTTACTAATGGAGGGGGGACAAAACCAGCAATTTGCTTCGTCACCACACAGAACTTGACAAATGAGTGCCAGATTTACATAGGGAGTTATATGCGACAACGGGTGGGGTGCAGTGGGCGTGGAGGGGGGGGCAATCACCAAAGGCTCACGTGAAAACTCATATTTTGGACTTTACCCACAATATTCACTGCTGGTGAAACAACACAGTGAAAGGGCCAGGTGTGGGTTAACCCTTTTAGTTTGTGCCAGAACCTTGAATTCTCTGGAAAGAAGAAAAGGATTTAATGTAAACTACAAATGCTTTAATCAAGTGGCTTTCTTCGCATACCATGAAAGCATTTTGAAACATTCAAATAGAAAAAAAATTCCCTTATTTTCTGAAAATATAACCTCTTAAAACACCAAAGACGCTGCCAGACCAAGCCCCATCAAGTAACAAGGCACAATAAGAAGCTTAAAAGGGGTACGGATTAAGTTACATATGTATGAATAAGCTCTTTTTTTGTTGTTCAGGTCTCAATCCTTAAATGAGCCTATCTCGTGCATGGAAGGTGTCTCCTCATTAAATTATACATTTATATCCTCAGTGTGGGTCCCAGTGGAACCCAGAAAGTCCCTGGGACTCACCAACCTTTGGAGACAAATACCTACATCAATGGCTATAATTCAGTGTTTGCTGGCCCATTGTCCCCACTGGCAGGAGCCTCCCCTCACCCCAACCAGGTGCTGCTGAGATGCCCAGGACCCATGTCACATGTGCAAAGGAGAAGCTTGCACCTGCTGCCCGCCCATGAGCACAGTGACCACCCCGCAATAGGCATCTCCTGTGGGGACGCCATTCTTGCCCCACTGGTGTCCCCAGGCTCCCAAATCCGCAAAGCACACCAGCTGTCTAAAGATGCCGATTTGCTTCACCCTCACCTGTCAGTGTCATGCTGGTGCTACAACAAAAAGTGAGAGGGCCTCTCACTCCAGTGCCGTGTCCCTTGGGCCTTGAAACAGGCTGATGGAGGCCCTACATCTCATAAAAATCTTTCTTGAAGATATCTTCACCCGCTTCTGCCTTCTGCTTCTCTCTCTACCTGTCTCAGATTGAAAGCAAGACCACAGGAATGGATAAACACCACTCTTCCATCATCCAAAGGGGCCCAGATGTCCTCCTTCCCAGAAATACTGAAGTGCCCATGCAAACTAATTCCCTGAGAACTTCCCTCGCATTTTACAAAGTTGCCAAGATAAACTTAAACTTTAACATCCTGCCCTACCTTTTCTCTCACATGCAGGCACCAGGTCCTGGAAATTTTCCTTTATAGATCTTCACCCTGATCCTTCCTTTCCTTCTCCTCTGCCTCCATCTTCATTCAAGCTCTTCTCTCTCTGCTCCTGGCTTACCTCAGAAGTTCGCTAATTGGAATCACTGCTCTGCTAATTCAGCCTAAAAGCTGCTCTTAAAACAATAATCCTCAGAAGCCGCCTTAAACACATAAACTTTTTGCTGTAGTTTCTGACTTTCAATTGGCCATACAAATCAGGTACATCACAGTGGAGAGAATGCTAGCCTGGAATCAATCACCCTGTGTACAATTCTTCTCTCTGTGCTTGAATAATTTGCATAACTTTAATTGCTTAAAACCTAAATTTCATCATCTGTAAAATGTGATATTAATATGTGCTTCATAGGTCTACTATAAAAAAAGTTAAATCATGAACATGATGTTTAAAAAAGAAATGAGAACTACAAATGTGAAGAATAATGTTATAAAAATTCAAGTTCTTCCCTTAGAACTAAATAGTCCATAAGCTGGCAACCACCCACTTTTCCAACCTTTTCTCTAATAACTCCCATTTCCAGCCGTCCTTCCTGGGCTCATCTCTCTGCTTCTCGTCCTTCAAATGTGTCTTTCACTTCCAGATAATGCTGGTTACCATAGCAGATAAGCCAAAATGTCATTGTCTTAATATGAGAGCAGCTTATCGCTTGCTCACTTAAAATCCAACACAGGTATTCCCACTTGGCATGTGGGTCTCCTCCAAGCGATGCTTCGGTATCCTTCTCTCTACAGCCCCAACATCTTTAACATGTGGTTCCCAGGGTCACTCCAAAAGAAAAGAAAACATGGAGAATTGCACACGGGAGATTCTTATGGGTCAGGCCCGGAAGGGGCTCAGATCAGAGCTGAGTCATGGAACAGCATCAAATGTGGGGCAGTGGCATGTCCAACAGGAAGAAGACACAGATTTGGAAGATACACAAGAGAGAATATTGCCCAGAACGTGTTCCCCAGGTATATCCTTCAAAGACCAGCTTAGACCTCATTTCATTCATGAAATACTTCTAGAGCAATCTAGCAGATTATCTTATTCTCCAGACTTGAACTCCTGACCCAGAAGTTTATCAGATCTCTTTCTTCTCAAACTTTCTGGAACGCTTAAATCTAACAGATTTAATGAATCTTGATAAGACACCTCCCCACATCGATAGCCATGATTTCAGCTCTTTTCCTGCCCCCAGTGAGCTCTACTGCCCACTCAGTTCTTTTTTTCCACTGCATAACTGTGAGAGTCTCCCAAAGCAGCATTCTTCTGGCGAAAGAGGCTGGGATGCTGTGGTCTAGCCTCAAACCTCAACCTCAAAGCCAAGACTCTTGGGTTGGGAAAGAAGCCAACCCCTGCCCAGAGATCTTCCCTAAGCCACATCAGCTGTTGAGCTGAGTTGCATGATGTTAACAGTTCAGTCATAAAACAAAATAAAATTTATACTTGTTGGTAGCCAATGATCCATGGTAAGAAGTGGGTAATATTGACTTTAGAAATAGTAGTAATTAAACATTTAAGGAAATAAGGTGGGGAAGAATAGAAGATGTAAAAATTGTTTCTGTCCGGGGCACCTGGGTGGCTCAGCGGTTAAGCCTCTGCTTTCGGCGCAGGTCATGATCCCGGAGTCCTGGGATCGAGACCATATCGGGCTGCCTGCTTGGCGGGAAGCCTGCTTCTCCCTCTCTCACTCCCACTGCTTGTGTTCCCTCTCTGGCTGTGTTTCTCTCTGTCAAATAAATAAAATCTTTAAAAAAAATTGTTTTCTGTCCACTTTTTATAGTGTTCCTTAGTCAGGCAGTAAAGTTTATGTAATGTTTTCTCCCTATCGAAGGCAACATGTGTAGAATTTACCCTTGTCTGTTCTTCATTGGTTTCGGGAACAAATGAGACTCTATGAGATGAAAATAAGAGTATGATCTGGAGAGGGAAGAAAATTAAGGAATTCATCAATAATTGTTTACAGAACTTTGAAATATGAAAAAAAAAAAATACCAGAATTCCAAAAAAAAACCCACCTGTAATTGTAAAATAGCCTCCAATTCCCTCTCCTCTCCTCCCCCTGGGGGGAACTCAGATACCCAGAACAGATCCCAGGACGGGACAATTTGGAATTCCCCACTGTGAAATCTCTAGAACATCTGCTCCCCTAGGGCTCGGAGCAGCCCCGCGGTTTAGTCTCCGGGTTCTCGGGACAGAGCAGCGGGCTCAGCCTATCCCTTTGAAGAGACACAAGCCTCACTTCTCGTTCCGCTGGTGACAGCATGGAACGGTGTAAACTAAAGGCTCCTTCACATTTATTCATGCAGCTCAGCTCCTGTCCTGTTGACGTTTCCGAGCAGATGTGCAAGTGCCCAAAGACAATTAAATTATGATTCATTCTCCAGGACGCCTGCTAAGGCAAGCTGCCTGGCGGTGAGCAAAAATCTATTTTAGCAGTAGCTGATCTTTCCTTTTGGTTGAGGACCAAGTCAGACCAGGCAGGGCTTTGAAGTTATTTCTGTCTCGGTGGATTAGAGGTATCAAAAGAAGCAGCTCCACAAACCTTTTAACAAATATTTACAATCCTGCACTAAACAACCTCCACCGTACCTTAACCTTTACGGTCTTGTGAAATGCTTGCCAGCCTCCCGGCCAAACTCCCGCGCTTGCCAGAGCGGGAGAGAGGGCCGTGGCGCAGAGGAAAACAAGTACAAAACGGCACGGTGTCCATCCACTCTTTCTGCCCTGGAGGAGCACAAAGCGCGTGGGGAGCGCCCCCTGCCCCCGTCCCCACCCACCTCTGAGCGGCACCACTCTGCTCGCGTGGGAGGGTTCTTGCTCTCCGGCCTGGGTCTGTGGGGAGAAGGGACGCCTTCTGTGTTCACCCCCGGGGGAGGCCTGGACTGCCCTGAAGCCAGGTTGCAGATGTGCCTAAGGGGAGCCGCAGCCAGCCCAAGAAAGGCGCGAAATGACAGGAAACCGCAAGGGAGATGGTTAGGCTGGAGGCTCCAGGTCTGGGTCACTTACAAGGCTACAAGTTTTACTGCATAGTTTTTAATAGGTCTCCTTCAGTGGGAACTGCTCTTCCCAGAATTCTTTAGTTGCTTCCTAAGTGCTGTAGGAATTAATGGATGACCGGTGTTTTTTTCTGGTTTTATTTTTGTTTTTAATATTTAGGACCCCTTCCCTCCTAAGCATGAAGACCTCACAACAAAAACAGATGGGAGACCAAAGTGATACCTGAAGGAAGCCGGCAAGCGGGATACCACGTGGACGGTGGGGAAAGAGCAGTGGTGGACCACTCTGGCTCATCTCCTTGCGGACTTTTCCGGGGGTTATACGTGACACCTTACCTGTGGGGTCAGGTTCAAGTTAAAGGAAACTCAGCACTGGCAAGGGGCCCCAGGTGTTTTTAATCGGTTGCAGTGGAGACATGCATCAGAGAAATTACCCAACGCAGAGCTTTAGAGAAACTGATGGCAGCTGCCGACTGAAGAGCCACTGGGGTTTTGTGGTAAAGCCCTGTGAGGTGGTGCCCGCAGCTCCCCAGAACTTACCGTGAGACCCTGAAGGGACCTAGTAGAGGCCTCAAAGCAGTGATAAAGGCATGAGCACAAAGTGCACTAGCCCAGGAAATGCAAATTAGAAGCATATGAACTCAGAGGTTTAGTGGCTGAGGTCGTGGCCAGGCATTTCATTCATTCATTCATTCATTCATTCATTCATTTATTCATTCATTCATTTAACAAATGTTTATATTTCAAGACACTGGGTTAAGTGCCCTGTGAAACAAAAATAAACCAAGCATAAGTCTTGCATCTAAAAGCTTAAAGCTAATCACAGCAGTGATTACACAAATAGCTGTAGTACAGGTTAGAATGGGTCATCATATAGTCACAGATAAAGTGTGCATTGTCTCATGTTCTCTGTATTGGGGGAATTAGGAAAGATTTGACATGGAAGCTAAAAGTTGTGGTAAAATTAGTACATGCAAGGTGTATTCTCAAGGAAATGCAGAGTGAGTGATGGTATTGAGAAGGGAAAGCATGGACTGGCTTAAAAATAAAAGCAAGTAGCTCCATTTGACTGGGCAATAGTGAATAAGAAAGGAAACAGTTGGACAAGTGGTCAGGAAAGTGGGATAGTTAGGAAGTGGAGGGCAGAGTGTGTCCTCAGGGCTCAGGAAATCTGATTCTCAGGATAAAGTCCTGGGAAGTCATTAAAGGTTCCTTAGCAAAACAGTGACATGTTAAGATGGATACTTCAGAAGCAAAGGAAACTGTCAACAAAACAAAGAGGCAACCCACACAATGGGAGAGGATATTTTAAAAGGACACTATAGACAAAGGGCTGATATCCAAGATCTATAAAGAACTACTCAAACTCAACATCCAAAAAGAAGACGAACACATCAAAAAATGGGCAAGAGACATGAAGAGGCAATTCTCCATAGAAGATATACAAATGGCTAACAGACACATGAAAAAATGTTCAGCGTCACTAGCCATCAGGGAAATTCAAATCAAAACCACACTGAGATACCACCTTACACCAGTCAGAATGGCCAAAATTAACAAGACAGGAAACAAAAAGTGTTGGAGAGGCTGTGGAGAAAGGGGAACTCTCTTACACTGTTGGTGGGAATGCAAGTTGGTGCAGCCACTTTGGAAAACAGTGTGGAGATTCCTTAAAAAATTAAAAATAGAACTACCCTATGACCTTGCAATTGCACTACTGGGCATTTACCCCAAAGATACAGATGTAGTGAAAAGAAGGGCCATATGTACCCAATGTTCATCGCAGCAATGGCCACAATCGCCAAACTGTGGAAGGAGTCATGGTGCCCTTCAACAGATGAATGGATAAAGAAGATGTGGTACACTTACACAATGGAATACTATGCCTCCATCAGAAAGGATGAATATCCAACTTTTGTAGCAACATGGACTGGATTGGAAGAGATTACGCTGAGTGAAATAAGCCAAGTAGAAAAAGTTAAGTATCACATGGTTTCACTTACTTGTGGTGCATAAGGGGTAATATAGAGAACAGTAGGAGAAGGAAAGGAAATGGTAAGTAGGGTAATTCAGGGAGAGAAACAAAACATGAGAGACTTTAGACACAGAAACAAACTGAGGGACTTGGAGGGAGGGGGTGGGTGGATGGGAGAGCCTGGTGGTGGGTACTGAGGGCACCTATTGTATGGAGCCCTGGGTGTGGGGCATGGGCAATTAATCTTGGAACACTGAAAAAATAAAATAAAATAAAAAGATGCATACTTCAAGAAGATGTAGATTTAACAGCCAAGAAAACTCTTGTACACTGGGCCACGGTCATGATCAAACTTTGTAGTAGTAGCTACTATGACAGTAACACTCAGTAGCATCAACAAGCAAGGCAGTCATCAGTTTTTAATCCCAAACTGTGCCTTCCTATTGCCCAGGGTACTCTCTCAGGCTACCAAATTTTCTGTGTGCTTAGGGAGTAAAAACTCATGTAATAACAAGTCTGTGCCAATTATAATTAGGAAGATCTGCCTGCTGGAGGGAGGGGCAGGGCAGAACACAGTTGAAGAGTTAATGATGATACTTAAAATGATTCTTGGGGTACCTGGGTGGCTCAGTTGGTTGAGCGACTGCCTTTCGCTCAGGTCATGATCCTGGAGACCTGGGATCGAGCCCCACGTCAGGCTCCCTGCTCGGTGGGAAGCCTGCTTCTCCCTCTCTCACTCTCCCTACTTGTGTTCCCTCTCTAGCTGTGTTTCTCTCTGTCAAATAAATAAATAAAATCTTTTTTAAAAAAATGATTCTTAACCCATGATTACCACCAAGTGGCCCAAGCTCTGGGAAGCCTTCCTGAGGGCCCTGCAATCTCTCCTCACCTCAAATGGATTGAGGAGGCTGCATTCATAGCCCGAAACTTCCACATACATATTCTGAGTTAACTCAGATAACTTATAGAGTTATTAATACACCACCTCGTTCCTGAAAATTGGTCAAAATACCTTTTTTTACAGGGGTATTTTCCTTGGTAATTACATAAAAATAATGGTAATAGCACATAGACATTGTGAGTCTTATTTTTAGGCATTTAATATATGATAAACTCAATACATGCTTTTCACCCACTTTAAGAAAGGGGAGGAGCGTGGGTGGTACTGTTGGTTAAGCATTCGACTCTTGGTTAGCTCAGGTCGTTATCTCAGGGTCATGAGATACAGCCCCTCATGTGGCTCTGCACTCCAGCGTGGGGTCTGCTTGAGACTCTCTCTCCCTCCCTCTCTACCCTCTTCTCATGTTGTTGCTCTCTCGCGGGCAAATAAATTAAAACCTTAAAAAAAAACAAAAAAGAATAGGAGCACCTGGGTGGTTTAGTCAGTTAAGCCTCTGCCTTTGGCTCAGATCATGATCCGAGGGTTCTGGGATCAAACTCCGCATCAGGTTCACTGCTCAGTGTAGAGCCTGCTTCTCCCTCTTTCTCTTCCCGCTGCTCCCTCTCCTTGTGCTCTCTCTTTATCTCTCAAATAAATGAAATATTTTTTTAAAAGAATATAAAATGGCAACGATGGTCATCACTCTATAAGATCTAGCAGACACCTATTAGTTATACTCAATGTGATCATGTTTATTTATAGAAAATGCTTCCACAGTTCATACAGTAGTTCATGAAACTTTGATTTTAATTTCAGAATTGAAAGAAAATATAAATAAATTGAAATAAAAATAGGAATTTATAAAACAAATTAATTTTTTCCTTTAAAAATATAGACAATACATTATTATTTAGCAAAATTAGAAAATATATAGGAAAAAATAAAGAAAAATGTTTAATCCTTTAATCCCACATTCAAAGAAAATGACTATTACTATGGTATATATTCTCCTACATACATAAGTATACAGGAGCATATGTGCTCATTATTTTGTAGTTATATACTGAATATATTGTGAATATCTTTCTAGGGAAAAATATTTAGTTGTGATATATAGTACTTGTTAACAAAGAAATAACATTTTATTGTATAAATATACCATCATTCATTTAACCATATGTTTTTGTATGTTTGGATTGTTTCTAATTTTTCCACTTTAAAGGCAGAACTTTTATGAGAATATTTTCTAAATATTTGCTTACATTTGTGATCATTTCCTTAGAACAAATTTGTATAAGTCTAATTTCTTTGTCAAAGGATAGGTATATTTTTAAAGGTTTTGATGACTATTGAATCTTCCAGAAATCTTAGGCCAATTTAATTTTCTTCCTGCAAAGAATGAAAGTATCTATTTTCTTGAAAACTGGGTGTTATAATTATATTTATATTGTGTTGTCTTTTGAATATTTTATAATGCATATTACTCATGTGATTTCTTTCTTTTTGAGTTATGTTATTTGCCCAGTTTAAAATTTGTCTATTTGGAATTCTTAATTTTTATGTTTAACAGCTCTTCATATTCATGTTGCAAATATTAATATATTTTAGCTTACCATTTTTGTAATGTTTTGATATAGTTTAAACTCTGTACATGGTCAAATCTATCCACCTTTCCCTTTTATGGCTTCTGGGTTTAGAAAATCTAGCACATTCAAGAGTCTATAAACAGACATCAAAACTTTTCGTACTATTTTTATGAATTTTTGACATTTAAATTTCTTTAATCCATTTGGAATTTATTTTGGCATGTGGTGGTAAAGTAGTGGTTTGTCCCTATTTTTTTGCAAGTAGTTATCCCAACACTATTTGGTAAAACTTCCGATCCTTTTCACTGTGCCCCCCTTTAATTTCATACAGAATTTTCATAGATTAATGGGCCAGTTTAAGGATTTTCTATTTTTTTAAAGTCAGGATTCCATTCTTCAGCCAATACCATGCACTTTAATGTAATATCTAGCGTGGTGTGAGGCCCTCATGATGAGTTTGTTTTGTTTTGTTCACATAGAAATTGAGCTAGTCTTACCCATTTATCACATAACATTTTTCATATGTTACGAAATTTTTCAAGCATTTCAAGAGACAAATAGAATAATAAAATTAACACCCATGTGCCCACCATGAATCTAAAGGTTCTTTGAGTTTATTTGTACCCTGTGTGTGGAGATATATACACTTGTTTCTAACTTTTAATTAAAATCATGATTTTAGGGCACCTGGGGGGATCAGTCGGTTAAGCATCTGCCTTTTGCTCAGGGCATGATCCCAGAGTCCTGGAATAAAACCCCATGTCAGACTCCTTGCACAGCAGGGACTCTCCTTCTCCCTCTCTCCCTCTGCCCCTCCCCCTATGCTTATGAACTCTCTCTCTCAAATAAATAATATCTTTTTTAAAAAAAGTTTAAAATCATGCTTTGAATATGATGTCTCCATTTTTTGTTGATGTCATTCAATATTATATTTGTGAAGTTTATGCAATTGATATATATCTGTATCTAGCTCTTTCATTTTCATTGCTTTGTAATATTCCAGTGTATGAATGGAGTGTATCATTTAAATTCCATATCCATTGCCTTGTAAATGAGGTTTTATGTGCTTTCTTTTGCTGTGAACATTCTTGTCCATGTCTTTGTATGTGCATGTACTAATTTATCTAGGAGTGATACAGACTTACGTGTAGAATCACTGAGTTATGGAATGCATATTTCTTCAATTTTGTACTGGGTATTGTCCTGGTACTCTCCAGAGTAGTTGTATAATTACTTTGCTACAATTAGTGTGTAAGAGTTTCCACTGCTCCGCAGCCTCGCCAGAGCCTAGTGTTTCCAAATTTCATCATTCTGATCAATTTATTCTTCCACATGAACTTTAGAATTATGTTGTTGAGTTATAAAAAACCTAGCTCAGTAAGACTTTTAATAGAATGTGTAATTCAGGTGGCGCCTGGATGGCTCAGTTGGTTAAGCAACTGCCTTTGGCTCAGGTCATGATCCTGGAGACCTGGGATTGAGCCCCGCATAGGGCTCCCTGCTCTGCGTGAAGCCTGCTTCTCCCTCTCTCACTCCCCCTGCTTGTGTCCCCTCTCTAGCTGTGTTTCTGTCAAATAAATAAAATCTTTAAAAAAAGAAAAAAAGAATGTGTAATTCATATATTTGTTTGGAAAAAGTAGCACCCCTATATGTATCAGAAACTTTCCCCATCTCAGAATATAATTTTTCTTTCCAGTATTTTCTTCTGCCTCTTTCTAAGGTTTGGCACTTTTTCAGTCATGAACATTGCTTAAGTTAATTCATATGCATTGCATATTTTATTACTATTGTGAATGAACTTTTTTAAAGTTGTTTTTTTAAGCCAAAATTTATTTCATTCTTTTATTGACTTTGAATTTAAGTAGATTAGTGCCCCAAAAAGATGGAAAATATGTTAAGAACAAATAGCTGAGCACATCCATAGCATTATCTAAAATGTCAAATAAAAGGTCAGCACTGAAATTAAATTTCAGTACTATTATAAACACTGCTGGTCCCCTTCATCTGATCTGCCCCACTCTCCAGATGCCCTATTAAAAAAAATAAAAAGTCACTTTCGATGGCTCCTCCTCCTAGCAGACTAGTAACCTTGAAATGATCTAGAATTCACCACATGAAGGAGTGACCAGAGCATAGGCAATTCCTATGAGACCCTCCTCCCTACGGTACTTCGTATCATCTTGCAACATCTTACCAAGTTTCACTGGCAGTTGTAAGGACAGTGTTCAGCCCTTAACTATATGTTCAAAACTCAAGGATACAGGGGAAAGTAGGAGTACAAATGGGTGTCTCCTACCTCAGTGCTCCTCCCTACCTCTGTGAGAATCCACCTCTTCATCAACAGGCATTATCAAGCTCCTGTCTGTACCAAGGGCTGGGTCCAATGTGGCTACGGTAAGGGAGAAAGTTTGAAAAGAGCCTGAGGCGTATATCCTATCATCAAGGAGCATACAGTTCAGCTGGAAAGAGAATTCATATGCACACAGAATTAGAGAACAGTTCAGTACCTCTAAAGAGTCATTTCTCACTTCTACTTTTGGCAGTATTCAATGATAGAAATAAATGGATAGATAGACAGACAATATATAATATGTGGGGTATTTCAGTTTCTCTCTCTCTCTGTGAATTGAAACAATGGAAAACACCACAACTAGATAGAGGGCCTACTTTAATGCTGCTGTGTCTCGTGAGTGATAACCAGGTACAAAGGATGCCATGATTTCTCTGTGTGCTCATAGCATGTCCCATCTGCTACCACCGCTCACTGGGCCTCAAGCTGTGGGCTGTTCTGGACTATAGCACTTCCTCCCCAAAGATGTTATGTTGAGTCCCTAGCTCTGTTTAAGCAATCTCTGGTATGAAACAATAAACTAACCTGCTTCTCAGAACTTTGAAAGGAGTAGGAAAAAAGTCCAGAACCCTGTGTACTTGGGATTAATTTTACCTCTGTTGGAAAAAAAAAAGTTCCTCCCTCCAGCCCATTGCCTTAGAATGACACTTGGAGTAACATCTAGTGAGAGAGAGATTAGTCTGTTCAATTGTCTTGCATTATGGTCTACATCATTAAAGACCTAAACACAAAAGATATATACACAGTCTTGAAGATTAAGGGTAAATTACAAGCTATTTTGGTTCTTCAGAGGGAATTAATAGTATCACATTCCTTAATCTTTTGTAGGGGATTTACAAAGTAGTTTCATAAATATGATCTCCTTTAATTCCCACAACAACCCAGCTGGGTAGGTTGAACAGGTAACATTATTCCCATTAAATCCATGGGTCTTAAGGCCATAAGGGACTCGAAGACCTATTCTGCAGATAAGAAAACATGTTCAGAGTAGCCAAGTTAACACACTGGCAGAGATGGGACTAGAAAGTTCACTCTGACCACCAGACCTGTTGCCTTTCTGTTACATCATGATCCCACATCCATGTCAAGTATGAAAAGCTGAAAAGGATAATTTAGTCTACAGATGATCACAAGGGAAAGAAGAAGAAAAAGGTGTTCAAAGATTTCAAATAATAGAATGTGCCACATCAACTGAGACCCCCACATTCAAAGTTATGGAAGTGTGAGGTATAGAACCCCTTTAAACTCTGATGGTATATGTGCCAGTGTGACAGCCGATGAAGCAATGAAAAGCCCCATATTCAGCCTCTCCAACTCCAAAGGAACATCGGTTTCCAGTCAATGCATACCACCCAGCTCTCTCAGGGCATGTCTAGGTCTGAAATTTCAGAATCCCTGAAAAGGAAGGTCATCTTTAAAACTTAGACTATGCTGCATAGTCTCCAACGTTAATCCAAAATCTTGAAATCCCATTAGAACAAATTCCACCTAGAAGGAAACCAAATTGTACAGTTTCTCCCCAAAAATCAAAGCCATGGGATGGTTCCAAAGCAAGGACAACTTTCCAGCCCCTGTCCCCTCAGACTAATCCTTGGGTTAGCTCCTAGATGTACCCACAAGACTAGACAAGGTGACAACCCAACAGGGAAGGGGAGGGGGGCCATTTATTTTATAAGGATCCCCCTGTGTCTACCTTCATATTAAACAGCTGATGTGGGAGACGCAAGGTGAGACAGGTTGCCCAAAGACTGTATCCCAACCTCCTTGCCCCTTGTGAGGCAGGGTGATGTGTGGCCGCCTAGCTAAGCTCTTTATTTGGCAAACCACCAGGCATTTGGAACAGACAACTGGGTCACCATGCCCCTGTGACATCAACACTGTTCAGACACTGGAGCAAGTAAGACAGGAATTTGATCCAAAGATTGGTTTTGGACACCACACTCAGACTGGAAGGCTGAGCCCCTGAAAAAGATCTGTCTCGCCAGCTGGCCAAAATAAATACGTGCGAAAAGAAAAGAAAAGGGGAGAAAAGCAGATTATGAAAACTTTTTCCAGACATGCAATTCTAAACCTTAAGTCCAGATATGCACTTTGGAAAAAAAAAGTGCCCTAGTCTTTTAAACTATTACCTCCCTGGGAACAACCTTATTTTACTTTAAATTTCCTTTGAGTCAGAAAATTGACATAGAACGAGATCAAGGATCTTATATGCATTTATGTAGAAGCTTATTATTCTGAGCATTAAAGCACATTAGCGCAAGACTGAAATGTATGCCAGTTGATTATCGCTGATACAAAACATGCACGAATACCTTCTATATCCTTAGTAGTGAGCACTGCCTTTTTGTTGCAAATTACTGAAATCCATGTTCACATTTTAAAATGTTTCTTTTCTAAGAGGTCAAATTTTCCCCCCAAATGTTTACTTATTTCAACAAACACACATCAAATACCTACTCTTTTCTGTGTAATTCATTACTGAATTCAAGACTTCTCGGTTTTTTATATCACAGCAAGGAAAAAGAGAAGAAAATGAAGTTCCCCATGGAGAAATAGCTTTGAGACCTGATTGTTCACAATGCTAATCTTCATGTAACTTAGAAAAAGCACATCTTGAATTTGGAAAGGTTTTAAGACTCCCATTAAGATGAGATGGGTAGAGTTTTGTTTCTGCTCATAATGAATATCATCATCTTATTTTATTTGGAAATGGTAGCATGCATTGGTTTTCAATCCCACAGTCTCAAATAAAAACAACATCGGTGAAACAAAATTGTCATGAACAATATATTAATTATTATGTTACTAGAAGTTTAACAGCAGTGATATTAACCAGTAAGTAGACCCTTAAAGTCTTCAATGATAAAGAAATAATCATCAAAATACTATAATACTATGGAAAAGGGAAAAGATATTCCTATAATTAACTGCTGTATTCCTCTGCTCCACTACTCCGTGGCCTAGGAGAGCAGAATGGTTACAGCAAGTATTAACATTCAGATCCTAAATAACTTTTTAATGACACTGTTCTTTTTTGGTTAACTTATGTCACATAAAACCTCCCAGAGAAATGGAAAAAGAAGAAAGAAAGAAAGAAAGAAAGAAAGAAAGAAAGAAAGAAAGAAAGAAAGAAAGAAAGAAAGAAAGAAAGGAAGGGAGAGAAAGAAAACCACAGCAATGAACAAGACATATAAAGTTCCCAAATTCCTTCCATAGCCTTGCTGATACCTTGCCCATTACCAAGCATGCTTTCAAAGCATCTATTCTGACCTTTCTAACGAGTATCTTTTGAGAATCACAACTGTCATAAAAGAGATCTTATTAACCAAGAAAGTTCACATTCCACGTAAGCCTCACATATTAAATATTGCATAATCCCTTCACTAGGGAGCAGTAAAGATCAATATTCTAAGTACGATGATCTTAGATAAGCTTAAATGCACGTTGTTTTTTGTATTTGGATGATAATGACACACTTTGAACCCTAAGTTATGAGTAAACATTTGAATACAAAGCACAGAAACACTTTCCCTTATTCTTTACAATTTATTTAAAACTGTTAATTATGCCTTTGATTCCTGACCCATTTATACACAAGTTATACTGTAAATGAAAGTCAAAGGGAAGATGCCCTTATTTGAGTACCACAGAGTATAACTAATTTTCCATATCAAAGGATATTTATTCTTCTTTGTGACAAATTGAGATTGATTGGCAAGGTGCTCAGGAATATCAATCTTTATGTAACCTGCCCAGATTACTGTTGAATACCAAATCTCTCTATGCAAATAGCAAAAAACATCTTGTTTTGAAAATTCTCAAACCAAAGCATTGTGGGTAATAGGGGATGAATAAAACAAAAACGTTCAAAAATAAATCCACTCGTGTTGTATTGATGCTGGATCTATATGCGTCATATGTTTAATTATGTCTCAATATCTGTTTACCCACATCAATCACTTCTGGCTCTATGGTAAATCTCAGATTCATTACATTTCTTTAACAGCATCTAGCACAATATGACGCCCATATAATGAGAAGCTTTGATGATGGTTACAAACCCCTAGGAGAACTCCCAGTTACCGCAAGAGTATCTTCCAAAAAAAATTTTTTAACAAACTTATAAGCACCAATAACAACAGATTCTCGCACTGACTTGTCACTCTTCTTAAGTACTCTTTCAGTCAGAAGGAAACTCTTCTGAATAAGTAGTTTTTCTCTAACTCCAAGGCACAGACAGAGCACCTACAGATTCTGATGCTGATTCTGGGGTGAGGCCCAGGATTCTGAGTTTTTAATCGCTCCCAGGCGAGGCCAGTGTTGCTGGTCCAGGAACTACACTACCTGTAGCCAGAACAGAAAATTATTTCTAAGAAACCAGTAAAAAGCCTCAGTACCCTATTGGAGCATGCCTTGGATTTTCCTATAAAGGTGCTCATCTCAAACACTACTTACCTTCTTAGCTAAATTAAAGAATAACTTTCATTGCTGTAACAACAGATCCTTCGAGTGGAAAAATAAAAAGCTTTGGACGCCTGGGTGGCTCAGTCGGCTAAGTGTCTGCCTTTGGCTCAGGTCATGATCTCTGGGTACTGGGATCGAGTTCTGCATCAGGCTCCTTGCTCAAGTGGGAGCCTGCTTCTTCCTTTGCCTGCCGCTCCCTCTGCGTGTGCTCACGCACTGTCTCTCTTTCTCTCTGATAAATAAATAAAATCTTTTGAAATAGGAAAATATAAAGTAATAAGTCTAGCCATCATTTAAAGGAATTAAACATACCCTTCTCCCACTGAAATATTCATCCATTAATGAAACATCTGTTCTGCATCAATGAATTGTTACTGCCAGGCAAAGCAGAATAAAAAAGGGCACACACCTTGTAATCTAAGGAGTTTGCAGTATGGTAGGAAAACTGAAACATCTTAACATCGTCCCCAAACACAGTTAACTACACCCCCACATAGACAGGAATCAGTGTCCTCCCACAAGTGGAAAGAAGAGGGAGGTTGACAAGGGGCTGAGGAGAGACAGAGTTCACAGTTATGCAAATCAAGACTACCTGGGTGTGTGGGAGTTGCCCTCTGAAGGCACAGAGAGAAATTTGGGAGTTTTTGTTAATGTTTTTCTTTCTACAACCAAAATACTTGACATTTTAGAGCATGTTTTATTAAAAGGTTTTTTCAGAACTTCAGAGATTAGACTAGAACTTCTCAAAGCTCTACAGTTCCTCAAGTGGGATTTGTGAACCAGCAGCATTAGCAATACCAAGGAACTCCAGAGAAATGCAAGTTTTCGGTCCCCATCCAGAACCCACTGAATCGGAAACTCTGGATCAGAGCCTGGAAGTCTGATGAAACAAGCCTTCTACAATAAAGTTGGGAAACCAGTGGGCTAGACCTTCTCTGCTTCAGCACAAATAGGAATCCCTCAGGAGCTTATTGAAAAGTAGAGTCCTTGGCTCCACTCCAGAGATTCGGATAACTGAGGTAATACCTCAAATATGCATTTTTACTAAGCATTCCAGCCTCATCTGTCCACATGGACCACAGGCCCCATTCTGAAAAACATGGAGTTATAGTTTCAGAACAGGGGATAAGGTAAGGAAAAAAGGTGTGAAGAGAGTCAACAAACACAGGAGAAAAGGAAAAAAAAGAAAGTAAAACAGCTCTGTGTTTATCAGTATGTAACCAACCAGTAAGGGAAGGGTTTGCTTCTGAATGCTCTGGAGAAAAAAAAAAAAAATTAGATCCAGAAAGCTGATACCTAAGTAACTCACACATTTCATAAAGTTTGATGGACAGTTCTGCGAGGATTTTTCAATAGCTATAAACAATTCCTCTTTTATAAGAGAGGTCTCTGAGTAGGACTCCTCTTGACATTACAAGTGTAGAGAAATCACTCGAGCTCTTCCCTGCTTGATGCCCAAGATAAGCCATTGCTGTTTTTAAAAGACTGTCATTTATTGCTTGTGGGTCACAGGAGAGCTGAATGGCAGAAATTATTCTTAAAGCCTTGTCCTATTTAGAAAGCTGGGTCGGCCTTAGCCATTTCTTCTTAGAGCATCTTTTCTTCTCCTCATAAACTTTCAGGGATAAATCTCAGAGAGACTTAGTATGGAGAAAATAAAGTTCTAGTACAGTAGAAACTACAACCTTATAGCATACTGAGGTTAGATACTAGATGTTAGGGTTGAATTGTCCTCCCTAATCTTCCCCATTTTAAGACAAAATAAAACAAGATGAAATCAGAGGGAGACAAACCATAAGAAACTCTAAATCATAGGAAATAAACCGGGGGCTGCTGGGGGTGGGGGTGGGGGCAGGGAATTGGGGGATGGGGTAACTGGGTGATGGACATTAAGAGAGGCACATGATATAATGAGCACTGGGTGTTCTATAAGGCTAATAAGTAACTGACCTCTACCTCTGAAACTAATACTATATTATATGGTAATCAAATTTAAAATTTAGAAAGGGGTGGAAAAAGCCAATAAACAAACAAACATATATATATATAACAAAATTGCATTCCCTTTGGGTCTAGGTTATTGCAAACGTAAGATACGGCATGGGATTGCTGAAGTCCTCACAGAACTGTATAGTTTCTGGGGTGTCAAGAGACCGTGTTTCCAGGGCACAGATCCCAAGACCTGCAGACCCCTGCCAGGTGCCTTTTCTGTATTAGTTGGGGCCTCAGTGTCTGTCCTCTTATAAACAGCTTAGACTTCATTAAGGAGCCAAGGCCCTGGAGGCATACTGTTCAATCCCTTAATTGATGTGTGACTTAAGGAAATTACCTAATCTCTTACTACTTCAGTTTTCTCATCTATAAAATGGGCATATTAATTACAATAACTTCATGGAGCGTTTGTAACAATTAAAGAGATAATACATATCCCGCCTTTAGGAAAGGTCTTGACAGTTTGTAAGCACTTAAATGTCATTATTTAACATATTTTATATAGCATACAACAGATCTAAGGAGAAATGAAGACAGCACTTAAAATATTAAAATACAGGTATCACTGAAAGTTATTTGAGAAATGAATTACTCTAGTGAAAAATACTTTCGATCAGAATCAAAAACAAAACAAAAAACCTCAACGAGAAGAGCTTCAACGTTTTTTATCTGACTTTCTTGGTATTTTTATCCCAAAATATTCCTGAAACAGCATTCCTCAAATTTCTCAGGTCGCCTGGGTTTGTATTAAGGCTCCTTCCTTAAATGTGGGACCTTGATGAACCACCTAATATCCCTGAACCCAAATTTCTCTATCTATAGAATGGGCTTCTGGGCACCCGCTGGGGAGGATTTCTCAGGAACGATGTTGCTGTGTGTGGCGGCGGCGGTGGCTGCCACCGTGCGGTGGTCCTGGGAGCACAGAGCGAACGCTGACCTGTGCGGGTCTGGGGCACATCCTCAAGCAGCCATTCAAAGGGGAGAAATGTCTCCAGTCTTACTGTTTTACTGTTAAGTAAACAGTTTTAAGTAACAGTTACTGTTAAGTAACAGTTTTACTGTTAAGATTCATGCGAATTTTTAAAGTTCTATTCCATGACTTAGTGGTATCTTTTTATGTGAAAACGCTTAAAGTGCTTTCCCGTTAAATTACTTAACTCTCTCTCCCCTCTCTCCTTCTAACACTACCCAAGTAAACTTGCTATTCTTTGGCTACCCACTTATTTCCCTCATGGGAAATAACATCCCAGGTTCAGGACCCTAGAGGAAAGTTCTGTTCAAAACTCACATTTTCACAATGAAGCTGCAATGAGAAGTCTAGTCTATTAAGCTATTTTCTGGATTGCCAAGCATTTTCAGTTCTCAAATATTCTTCCTCCACCTTGACGACTCACCATCAAAGATCCAATATAGTAAACGCACAGCCTAGGAACTGAAAGCAGGAGATGCAGTGCAGAGAAGCCAGGGCTCCTTGGAGATGAGAGTGTGCCGCAGAGCTATTACACAACTCATACATTATTCAGGGTCAATTGCATCCAGAAAAATTGTGTTGAGATGTCTCCCACATTTCAAAGGCATAGAGTTATACTAGGAATTTGCAAATTTTCTGAATAGGGCTTCAAGACTTTAATAAAATCATTGTTCTGTTATTTTTAAGGAAAGGAGACCTCATCTCTAGTTTTTGTGTAATAAATCACCTTAACTGAGGCACTAAAATTCTTATCTTGCTCTTCAAATTCAAAAGAGAAATTTGTTCCTTGCTTATAAAGCCAACATACCCAAATGGCAGCCTCCCAGTCTAATAAATTTAGAATATTATGATTTATAAGAAGCTTTTTAAAAAAACTTACTACTGTGTAGCAGTCATAATGCTATAAATTATGAAGTTAAATTCCCAATTACCTTTTCTTTCTTTAAATAGAAGTCAAGCTAAGTAGATTCATAGACTTACAAAAGTCTCCTTTGGGAAGGTTATAGAAAAAAAGAAATGTCTCATGCAATACAACTAGGGATTTATTCCTGGGCCTTGGAACCACATAAATAAAAATCATAAAATGTCAAATTATATAAATTATATATACACATAATATAATATATATATATATATATATATATATATATATATATATAGTGGCAATAAATGGAATTGTCTAACCTAGTAACCAACTGAAGTAAGATTAAGGAGAATTTTTCTATTTGGAATGTAAACGATGTTTTTCCAGTTAATAATTTATTCCTTGTAAGTGATGCTTATAAAATTACAAGTATCATCAGCATAAACCACTAGTCAGTTTAGATTCCTTTTTCTATTAAAATTTGTGTCATTAAGTTGACAAATATGCAGGGGCAAAGTTTTCAGTGATTAAGTTTTTTTTTATTTTCATTGGAGGTTTTGTAGATCTTTCTACTTGCAGAGAAGCTTCTCGAGTAAAGCCAGATCACCATACAAATACATTCAAACTAATACCTTCTCCTTTTGCAGATAAATTAAAATTGTAGTGCTGGAAAAATAAAACATTACAACTGAATCATGGGTTTAAAAAGCAAATTTTATATTTTTATTGGAAATTTAACTATGATCACTACACTATATATTTTAGAAAAAGATTTTTTTAAGGCTAAGTTTTTTTGAAGAGATGGTCATGGTGCAGATGCGTTGAGAAGCTCTGTTGGTGGAACCTGTCTGACACACATGGACCTCTAAAGGGGACCTGCCTGCCAGTTCTAGCTCAGAGTTCCCTGTGGGCACCCCGGGGAAAAGAGCAATGGGCATCTTTCACAGTCTTAACTGTTGCCTCGAATAGGCTATTTAACCTAAGGGGCAGGGGACATAATTTTATGTTTTTCTTACTATAAAATCTAGACATGCTCAATGATTAAAAAATAAGGAGCATCAAAAGTGAAAAAGCAAGGTTCTTTTAAACCTCCCACATACCCTCCAACAACAAATCTATACTGGCAATCTACTCTCCACAGGTACTCACTGTTAAAGGTTGGTGTAAAAAATCATTTAAGACTTTTATGAAAATGCAATAGGTATATTTTGTATATGTATAATTTTACAATAAAATGGAATTATACATGGGAAGCCAAATTATCACTAGAAGTTTTCTTTGCTAGAACAGAATCTGAAAGAAAAGAAGTAGTTAAATTGCCTCAGTGGTTTAGTGGATTAAAGCTGTGACAGTGGTGTGTTTCATTTACTTTATGGTAATTTACCAACTAAGAAGGTCAAGGGGCACCTGGGTGGCTAGGTCAGTTAAGTGTCTGCCTTTAGCTCAGGTCATGATCCCAGGGTTGGGCTCCCTGCTCAATGGAGAGTCTTCTCCCTTTCTTTCTCCCTCCGCTTCTTCCCCCACCCCCGCCCCGCTCATGCTCACACATTCTCTTGCTCTCTCTCTCAAATAAATTATAAATAAAATCTTTAAAAAAAAAAAAGTCAAAAGATCAGAACATTCCCATCCATTCTCTAGAGCACCCATTCAGCAGACAGAGCTAAGAACACACATGTAAATGTTTGCGGTTGGACCATTACCTCCCCCTATTTTAAATTCAATACACACCATGCACCCTCGATTAGCATAAACTTTCCCACAGAAGAATCGTAATTAAAAATTTGTTATAGTCTCTTATTCATTATCCTGAATTAGGTTAAAACTTGATTATGTCATAGCATCACCCAATTAGAAAAATTATAATCATCAGCCTGAGATGTTGACACATGATGATTTCAGACATGTCGCCCTCGTCACCTTCACCTGTTATTTTTACAGAAGGCTGACCTCATTCGTTATATATGGAGGTTTTCTAACTTCATGTTCTAAAGCTCTTATCTTGTGGTTTTGAGGGTGCCATGCCTGTATGTGTGAGTTAGGAGCTGTACGAGCTGTGGAGGTTGAAAACTCTCTGCCCACAGGAACTGTAAAGTAAGAACATTGATGCCATCGCTTTGACCTTTGAAGAGTCCAGGCTTGCCTAGAATCTCATGGGATGCTCACTTTATCACAAAAATGAATAGTCCCATGTAGCCTTTGCGTGTTGGCTCATAATGGCCAGCAGGACACAATGTTCAGACCTGCCTTTTATTTAAGTAAACTCATCAAATATGAATGAAACACCTGCTGTGTGCCAGGAACTCTGGTAAGCATTGGAGATAGAGCAGGGAACAAGGGAGACCTAATCCTCATCCATGCACAGTTTCTGACTAGTGGAGAAGACACCCATTAAACAAGGGTGGACAAGGCTCTGGAAGGGGAGAGAAAAAGGTCTAAGCTACCACCACCCCCAACCACAGGGAGGGGAAAAATTCTCTTCCTGAGAAGAAATTAGCCAGGCAAAAGTGGGAGAGGGGGTGAAGAGATGTTGGACATTGGAGCTCAGCATGGATGGTCATAAAATGCCTATTATTTTGGGATACCAATGATTCTAAGACATTGACTAACATATTTTATGCCATTGGAGAACCTCTCAGAGTAAGACCTGTTGTTACAAATTGCTCAGAATATAGACTAAGACTCTCAAAGCTCATGATTTTTGCCTCTGGTTCTGCTCTGCCTGTCAAGGCACCCATCAGCTTCTGCTTCTGGTTCTTTCTCTTTGCCTCTCTCAACAGGCATTATTTGTTCCTTCCCTCCTTCTGATCACTCTTCAACCACCAGTACTGTGGAATACAGTGCTTCCCAAGTTGTAATATGTGTAATACTGGTGTAAAAGGAGATTCTTTTAGCCAAGGACAAGGACACAATTTCATTAGTTACACATTTATGTCTATGAATTCCTCCTCTTTAAGTAAATATGATTAATACTAGCAAGTCTATTTAAAGAAATATGTAGAGTAAATAAAAATGAAAGTTTGGGTAACGTTATTACACTAGAGGTACTCTAAATTATTCTTTAACCTTTCTGTACCTCATACTTTTCTCCTATAAATGGGAACAAGACCTGCCTCAGTGACAGTGGTAAAATAAAAGTGTCCTTAAACCATATCTGAGTTTCTGGTACATAATAGGTCTTTAACAAATGATGATTGCCTTTTTCTTCCCTTTCTTACTGCCTACATATTGAATTTTCTACTGTCATTCCTACCTGGCTTCAATATTAGAGATAAAATGTAAGATATTGCCCATTGACTGTATTTCAAATTAAAAGTTTAAGATAACCTTACTACTATCATGCATTTATCTAAGGCTAAGTTAGATGCAGAGATACACAGCCACATTGACATAGATATAAATAGATCCATATATACGCCAGTACAAAAGAAATGTTAAAGACTGGCAATCCTCTTTCTGCACTAATGATCATTAGGCAGAAGCTTTAATGTCGGTATGATAAGGATTAATAGACTATGAGTTAATCTTGTTTTACTTCTCTCTGGTGAAAAGAAGCAGGAGGAGCAGTGGCTTTTTTGGGTGGGCGGGGTTGGTTAGAGAAAAGGAGAGAGAAAGAATCTCAAGGAAGCTCCAGGCCAAGCATAGAGCCAGACACCAGGCTTCATCTCAAGACCCTGAGATTATGACCTGAGCCAAAATCAAGAGTTGGATGCTTAACCAACTGAGCCACCCAGGCGTCCCAAGAAGTTGTGACTTTTAAAGTAGAATAGAGGGAAAAGGAGCAAGATGGTGGAGGAGTAGGAGACCTAAATTTCATTGGAGGAATTTTATCCCAGGAATTCAGATAGATAGTTACTGAACCATGCTGAACACCTCCAAACTCAACAAGAGATCGAAGAGAAAAAGAGCAGCAATTCTAGGAACAAAAAAGCAAATACTTTCTGGAAGGCAGGACACACAAAGAAGTAAATCAGAGGTGACACATGGGAAGAGAGACCACAGGGGAAGAAGCTAGATCCCGGCCAGCAGTAGAGCATCAGAGCACAAAATTGGAACCTTTAGAAGTCTGCTCCACTGAGGAATGTTGCTCCAGAAGCTAAGTGGGGGTGGAGCCCTCGCTGGGACAGTGTGGTCTCAGAACCCGTGGGGTCACAGAAGGACCTGGGGTGCCGGAGTGTGGCAGAGCTCTCAGGTATCAGAGGGGGAAGCAGCTGTAGAGACAGAGCCAAGCAGTGGGCTCTCAGCTTGGGCTTATCTTAAACTGTGATCTGAGGGGCAGTTGAGCCACTTCTCTTTGAGTAGGGATGGTTGGGGGATCCCAGGAGGTACCCCTCCTTCCTCTACCGGGAGAGGCAGCATAGGAGTGTGCTGCAAAAATCTGCTGGGTTTGGAGACTCCAAACAGGGCCCAGCACCAGAGACAGAAACGCTCGATCACAGGCTGGGTGAGCACAGAATCCAGGCTGGAGACCAGGGAGATGGACGTGATGGACTTCTTTTCTCTGGGGGTGCACTGAGGAGTGGGGCCCCAAGCTCTCGGCAACTCCGGGACTGGGGACTGGGAAGCTGCCATCTTTATTCCCTTCCTGCAAAGCTCAACGGAAAGCGTTCAGGGAACAAAAGCTCCTAAGAGTGAACCTGAGCAGATCGCTTAGCCTGACCCCTGGCAAGGGCAGGGCAGTTCCGCCTCTGGGCAAAGATATTTGAGAATCACTGCAACAGGCCCCTCCTCCAGGAGATCAGTGAGAACATCCAGCCAAGAATAAGTTTACTCATCAATTAGAACAGCAAAATACCAGAGCTAGGGGAATACAGCACATAGATGTCATGGCTTTTTTCCCATGATTCTTTAGTCCTTTGAGGTTAGATTTTTTTAATTTTTGGGTTTTTTTCTATTTTTCTTTTTTTCACTTTTGAATTTTTCCTCTTTCCTATTTTAACCTATTTTTTCTTTTTTCTTTTTTTTATTGTGTTATGTTAGTCACCATAAAATACATCATTAGCTTTTCATGCAATGTTCCAAGGTTCGCTGTTTATGTACAACACCCAATTCTCCATGAAATATGTGCCCTTCCTAATACCCACCAACAGGTTCACCCATCCCCCCACCCCTCTCCCTTCTAAAACCCTCAGTCTGTTTCTCAGAGTCCACAGGCTCTCCTATTTTAACCTATTTTAATTTTATCTTATAAATACATTTTTTAAAATCTTTTTAAATTTTCATTTTAATGAATGCTCACATTCTATCCCTTCACTGTATTTAACCTTATTTTTTGTATATATATATAAGTTTTTCTTTCTTAAAAATTTTGGGATACAGTTTCTTCTAACAGACCAAAATATACCCTAAATCTAGCATATGACTTTGTTTTAGTCTCCAGCCTGATCACATTCTCTCCTTTTTTTTTCATTTTTTCAACCAACTTATATTTCTTTCTTTAAAATTTTGGGAGGCAGTTTCTTCTAACAGACCAAGATACACCCAAAATCAAGTGTGTGTGGCTCTGTTCTATTCACCAGCCTCATCATATTTTTTTCCCTTTTTTCCTTTCTTCTTCTCTCCCCAGTTTTGGGTCTCTTCTAATTTGATTATTGTATATTTTTCTGGGGTCATTGTTACCCTTTTACCATTTAGTTCTCTCATTCATCTATTCTTTTCTGGAAAAAATGACAAGGTGGAAAAATTTACCCCCAAAAAAGAACAAGAGGCAGTATCAATTCCTGAGGACCTGATCAATATGGACATTAGGAAGATGTCAGAACTAGAGGTCAGAATGACGATTATAAAGATGCTAGCTGGGAGAGCCCACATATGGACCCACAAATCTTTGGTCAAATCATCTTTGACAAACAGGAAAAAATATCCAGTGGAAAAAGGACAGTCTCTTCAATAAATGGTGCTGGGAAAATTGGACAGCTACATATAGAAGAATGAAACTAGACCATTCGCTTACACCACACACAAAGGCAAACTCGAAATGGATGAAAGACCTCAACGTGAGGCAGGAATCCATCAAAATCCTGGAAGAGAACATTGGCAGTAACCTCTT
>PITA01002433.1:0-13547 GCA_004023965.1 Spilogale gracilis
GCTCTCCACTCTGTTCCATTGGTCTATTTCTCTGTTTTTGTGCCAGTACCATGCTGTCTTGGTAATCACAGCTTTGTAATAAAGCCTGAAGTCAGGTAATGAGATGCCCCCAGCTTTGCTTTTCTTCTTCAGCAATTCCTTAGCGATTCAGGGTCTTTTTTGGTTCCATATAAATTTTAGGATTGTTTGTTCTAACGTTCTGAAGAATGTTGGTGGAATTTTGATCGGAATGGCATTGAAAGTGTAGATTGCTCTGGGCAGTATAGACATCTTGACAATGTTTATTCTTCCGATCCTTGAGCATGGAATGCTCTCCCATCTTTTTGTGTCTTCTTCAATGTCTTTCATGAGTGTTCTGTAGTTCCTCGAGTACAGATCCTTGACTTCTTTGGTTAGGTTTATTCCTAAGTATCTTATAGTTTTTGCTGCTATAGTAAATGGAATCGATTCTCTGATTTCCCTTTCTATTTTTTCGTTGTTAGTGTATAAGAATGCAACTGATTTCTGCGCATTGATTTTGTATCCTGCCACATTAGAGAAAGAACTTGGAGAAGCCACAAGAAGGACATGAATCTCTAGTCAATAACTTTTTGCTTATTTCCAGGCCAATGGCTAGTTAGCTTTGCCTGCCAGATGTGTGCAGTAGTCATTTTGAACATTTCAGCACAGCTGAGCCTTCAGACAACTGCAGCCTCATTAAATATCACATGAAGCAGAAGGATTGCCCAACTGTGCCCAATTAACCTACAGAATCATTTATAAATAAAAAATTCTTGTTTTAGTCTCCTAAATTTTAGGGTGGACTGTCATGTGGTAATAAATAACTGAAATTGGAAAAAATAGATTTTCTGAATTCCAATAGCTTCTTTTACATAATTAGCTACACACTTGGTTAATTTGCATCCTGGAGTTCCTTAGTATGCAAAAATAAATACCCAGCATATGAAATAAACAGTTAAAGAAGCCAATGTACCACCCCTTCTGATAAGAAGACTAGAGGAAAATAAAGACAGATGTAGAATTACGGGAGGAAGCAAAGTAATGGAAACACCAGATAGATTTAGCTTCTGGTACTCCTTTTCCCTTATCATCATGTGTAAGGGCAAAAGAGTGACACTAATGGAGAGAGATTTCTAGACAATATGGAAGTGGTGCTATTGTTCTACAGGAAACCAACATGTTTCTGCATGCTCCCGGGGAGGTATCAAAGAAGCTAAGAAGGCTGATGAACAAGTCCAGGGTCCGATAATAGAGGTCACAGATGGTTAAATATCATCACCAAGAATTCCAGCCTAGAGAGGAGTAAGTGCAAGGCTTATGCAGAAGCTGGATGGAACTGCTAATTATCACTAACAGACTCAATTAGGACATAACATAAAGTTCAAAGAAGCAAGGATGATAAGGCACCACATTATGATCATAAAGGACCTGGAGAAAAGAATGTGATTAAGAAGCATTTCTTCCTCTCGACATTGCCATTAGGAAGGCCTAGTGCCATCCTTTCTCCATAGATTATATCAAGGGGCAGGTTCTCTAAAAGATTGTTCACTTGATTCTCTAATAAACTGACTTACCATGAAGGGTCTATTGATTTGACAGAGATGGCAATGCATTATATTAAGCTTTGTTCACAACTGCTGTGTAGTAGATAATGCATATAAAGGTGAACCCAGAATAATGTGACTGTGGCACAACATTGGATTTGCATAACCAGAGATGGATCCTGCAGGGCTTGTGTGCCCTGTTCCAGTTTATTGGCAGAAAAGGCAGAGAACTTCTGGTAATCAGTCTTTCTCACCTTGAGGTTGTCTACTTGCCATGGATTTCATTGATCATTAAAATAGAAAAACACCTAGAAACACAACCACAAACTTTGTGTACTCTGTTGCATAGCTTTATCATACATCTTTGAACTGTTTGTCAGCTAGTTTGTAGTAAATCATAGGAAAAACAACCTAAGCCAAGTATAGGTCATCATTCTCTCTGATCTTTGATAAATGCTTTAAGGATTGGCTGAATTATACTTTTATTTGATAGGATTAAATACTCCTTACAACTGAATAAATTGGGAATGCTTCAAGAAGTAAAGGAAAATGAGGAACGCCACATTTTGGGGGCACATCTGACTTGCTTTCTGTGATCTTACATCCTTGTCATATAAGCATGAAAATAAATCACCATACACAATACTCTTGAAGTTTTGCAAACTGTATGACATTTATATTTTAATGCAGATAGTAAAAATGTATAAAACATACAGGTTAAAGGTCACAAAGCTGAAGTTCATGGATCTACATTCTTGAGTTGTGATTATGGGTATTTTTCCTCCTCTATAAATACATGTCAAAATGCCTTTGCTATCTCTCCATTAGTAATGGTAGCATTTGAGTGAAAAAACTAATGAAAGTAACTTTTAGATAATCTTAAATGGGAGACAAGAGAACAAATTCAGGAAGTAAAATGTTGAAGAAGCCAGGAGACCCAAAGAAGGATGATGTAGAGACTGGAGAGAGAGTTCTCAACAATGAGGCATTGTTAGGTAAAATAGAGAGTGAAGAAGGAATTAATAGTTGGGTCATGGAGGAGACAAAGCAGAACCATGAGTAAACTAATTTGCAATTAGAGCAGACTATAGATGAGGTATTGTAAAAACAAATCTAGTTATCTAGAATACCTGAAGCTTTTGTTGGTGATATCTTTTCTTCACTGCATTCTCCCTTTAAGTGGCTTCAAATTAAATGTCTATCAAGTAAGGGAATCTAAGTGTGTCTCTTACATGCACCTGAAGGATGACATTGCAAAAACCTAGTATATTGAGGGCACAAAAAATATAAATTATGAATAATGTGACAAGTTATTTTGTCTTTGATTCAAAAACTAGTTCAAATTCATATTAAAATTTTCAGTTCTATACTTTGAATTACCTCATTTAACTTTTAAAATGAATATTCAAAACCATACAATGATTTATTAAGAGGATTTCTGATTTGAATATGACCTTTGAGTCTTTTACCCTTACAAAAACAATAATGACAATGGAAAAAGAAAGGAAAAATTTCAGATTTCATTTTTAGTAACCCTAGAAGACAGATAAAGTCGAAGACTCCAGATTGTGGTAAAAGTTACCGTAAAGACCTAAGATCAGGTAGACTTTAAGAGGCAAAAAGTAGAAAAATGTGGAGTGTCGAAAGAGTCCCATGGTAAATAATTTTAGAAAGAACCAGTAAGTATTCTTTATGAAGGTAAAAGCTTGTCATGATTGAAGAAAAAAATCCCGTTTTTTGAAATAAGTCAAGAAGTGACATGAACCTGAACTTCCCTGGGACCTTCTTTGGTCAGAACAGTGGCTGCATGTTTGGCTGCATGTTTGTAGGAGAATGACCCAGATAAGACAACTCAGAGAAAGCAATCTGGTTAGGTCTATAATTTGGAAAAAGTATGCCTTTGGGTTATCAATACTGAAAGACTACCCTATCCCTTCTTCTTCATGATTATCCCAAACTGTCTTCAAATAGATCTTCTGAAAAAAAATCTATTTTATTTACCAATTAGTAAAAAATAAATAAGTAAATGAGCATGCATAGATACACTGGTACTATAAGGAAAATGCAGGAAAAAAAATCAAGAGATCATGAACATACAAGAAAAAATGTTGAAATATTGCCATAAACATTTAAACTTTATTAAAATAGGTTACTATTTATTCAAAAACAGTTAATGATGTAATTTTTCTCTGTGAAGGAATATTATGAAGCAGAACTATATGGATACAGAGAAGAATTAGTTAGACAAAAGCAGATTATAAGTGAGAAAACAGATTTAAGTAGAAGGAGAAAAATCCCCCGAGATGATAACTTAAGAAAGACAAAGAAGAATACAACTATGGGAAAATCTTGAAAGACATGAAGCTATAAAAGAGAAGAGTACTCAAAAGTATATGGATAAAATGAAATTGTTAAATAGGATTAGAGAAATGTTTCATTTCAGTCAACAGTGGACTAGTTCATAAAGAGTGCTGTTCTATTTAGAGACACATGAAATGCCAGACAAGAGAAGCAGATGAAAAAGAAGCTGAAGAGGGAGGAAAAAAAGAGAAAAAGGAGAAAACAGGGGGAGGAAAAGCAGAAGCAGAAAAAGTAATAGAAGAGGAGCAGCAAAACAACAGAGAGATAGCACTTGACCAACCATCAAAATTTTCTCTACAGATTTTCATTCTAAATGTCTAGCACTCAAAGAAAAACAAGTAAGTATAAAAGAGTAGGTACTTGACCAAAACACTAGAGAGCAGTAAAAAATTTTAAAAAATGGAAGGTGCAGCTATTGGGGTGACCAGACATGCACATTAAATAACCGTGATTCAAGGATTTGGGGGGGAAAAAGAATATTAAGCAAAAATAAATAAAGAAAGAAAGAAAGAAAGAAAAACAACAGGAGATTAAGAGAAAAATGGATCTTTTCAAATAGAAATTAAGAATTATATAAATTATATTAACAAAGGTTAGAAAATGAATATAAGGAAATTCATGATGTGGAATACAGATCAGAAAAAAAAAAAAAAACCACAGTGTATTTTAAGTACAAAGTGAAACAAAAGTGGAAATAAAGATTATAAAAGATATATGAACTACAGTTAAAAAGGGAGAGAACAGAATAGGGAGAATAGAGAGAAGAGAATAGGAAAAAAACAAGTAGCCAAATAGATTAGGGGTGAAAATTTCCAATATTGTTAAAAAACATCCATCTGCAGATCCAGCAGTCCCTGAATTCCCCTATTCCTAGTGAGGATAAGTATAAAGAAAATAGCTTCCAGACACGTAAGAGGAAATGAGTAGCATACAAAGACAATGAAAAACTCACAGAAACAGTCAGAAAATATAAGAGGAAAGGTTCAAAAAGAAAAGAAAGATAGTTGACAATTTTACAGAAACAATGTGTATTAGTCAGTTTTTTTCCCACAGTTTTGTATATGTAACCCTTTCACAATTTCAGTTGTTTGTTGCAGCCATTCTGTATTTTTCTATTCCACGGGCTCTTGTAGGTAGGCTGTGGTTCAGCTGATCTGAGCAGGGTTCATCAGCTGGGCAAGTCCGAACTGCAGACTTCTGGTCAGGTAACATTTACGCATCCCTTCATGCTAGAGCCCTGTCAAGCACAGCAGCAGCTGAGGAAGTATGTTCTTTCTTCCCAAAATGGGTGATAGTAGAACAAGAAACCATGTCAGACCACACAAGCACTTTTAAAGGCTTACTTTTAGTCTTACAGACGAACATTTGATTGTCTAGAGCGCATATGCAGCATAGGTAGGTGGGAAAGTATACTCTGTCTTGTTGGGAAGAATTCTAAAATTGCAGACTGAAGGTCTTTCTCTGTAGGGGGCAAATAATGCATTGAGAATAATTTTCCAAGCTACATCATAATAGAAGCTATTAAACAATGATAGTATATCTTGAAAATGCTAAAAGAAAATAGCTTCCAATTTACATTTATATATCCAGAGAAAACTCCAAGAATATTGTACATGAAGCTTTCTTGAAAAAATTTCTCCAGATATAGATCAAGCAACTAATAATGACTAAGGTAGCATAACAAGAAATACTGGTTTTGATTACTGTATATATTTAACTTAATGTATTTAAGTATGACATATTGTGGGGATTAAAGTGACTGAGCAGACATGCAACTATTTAAGCTCTAAAAATTAAAAAAAATGGGAGTGAAAGAGGAAACAGTTTGGGAGTTATAAGTTCTGTAGTTGTCCACTTTGTAATAACTATATGCCAAAAAATGTTTAATTTTTGGAAGATCTCTCCTACTGAAACATCTCAGCTTCTGCAGTGAAGAAAACAGCTGTGATAGTTCAGTCCTTTAGTTTTTCTATTTGAAAAATCATTTAAATGATCATTCTGATCACAGCTTTCCCTGACGACTAAGGTGTTAGTACCTGTATTTTTGACCAAAACTTCTCCTAAGCTATCTATCATGGTTCATAAAGTCATAAGGTTTTTATCATAATTTAAATAGCCACCATGTGAATCACCTACCAGCCAATATGTCAGCATGGGGCTTATAGAAGGAACATGAACAATCTCTTCCACATTTATTTTTCATCCAAATATAAGGCATCCTGTACCAGTTTAAGATCAGGTGTGAGTGTGTGGGCAAGCTCATGATGCTAAAGCCTCACTATCACATAACCTATTGTGGTGTGGATTTCCTTGGAACACTGTTCCAGCTTGAAAGATCTCAAGGGGTTTTCATTGCTTCTGTTATTTTAGAACTCCACTAGTAACACTGAGGCTCCAGCATGGGGAATTGAGGGAGTCACTACACTAATTATGCACCTTCTGATAGTGTGCACCAAATGTGGGAGAATCTTAGTTGTGCTAGGATTTCACAGACAATGATAACTGTAAAATATCAGCTATAAGAGAAACTAGAATATGTGATGACACAGAGTTTTCATTAGCTTTATCACTATATTCACAATAGAAAATCATTTTAAATGGTAGCAGAAATAGGCAGTTGTAAGCGTTACTTTTATTTTATCTCAAATTAAATAGTTGATACAGAGTAATAAATAAAATCCATCCATGACTTTCACACTAAATAAATGAATAAATAAAGTGGAAAAATATTCTATATCACCATATGGAGTAGAGAAAGGAAAAGAAGAAATATTATTTGCAAAACATAAGTGATGGAAGAGAATGTAATGATCCTTAGTGATAATTACAAATTGTGTTTAAATAAACATAGTATGAAAGATATCACACAATTGATAATAATAAAGATAACAATATCAGAAAGGATGAATATATAACTTTTATAGCAACATGGACTGGCTTGGAAGAGATTATGCTGAGTGAAATAAACCAAGTAGAGAAAGTCAAGTATCGCATGGTTTCACTTACTTGCGGTGCATGAGGGGTAAACTGGAGGACAGTGGGAGAAGGAAAGTAAATGGGAACTAGGGTAATCTAGGGAGGGAAATGAAACAACAGAGACTTTGGACACAGAAACAAACTGAGGGACTTGGAGGGAGGGGGTGGGGGAATGGGAGAGCCTGGTGGTGGGTACTGAGGGCACCTATTGCATGCAGCACTGGGTGTGCGGCATAAACAATGAATCTTGAAACACTGAAAAAATTAAATTATTTAAAAAAAAAGAGCCAGGGGCGCCTGGGTGGCTCAGTTGGTTAAGCGACTGCCTTCGGCTCAGGTCATAATCCCAGAGAGCCGGGATCGAGTCCCAAATTGGGCTCCCTGCTCAGGGGGAAGCCTGCTTCTCCCTCTCTCACTCCCCCTGCTTGTGTTCCCTCTCTGGCTGTGTTTCTCTCTGTCAAATAAATAAAAATCTTTAAAAAAGTAAAAAATGAATAAATAAATAAATAAATAAATAAATAAAAGAATTCTCTTTATAAAAAAAAGAAAAAGAACCAAACTTTATTAAGTAGCAGGTATACTGCAAAAAGAAACAGAAAAATCCAGAGAGAAAGATTTAAAGAAAATATAGGAGAAAAATAGAATATGATATGATATACTCCAGTGTGATCGTATGTCATGTTCATAAATATAAATAAGTTAATCTCATCTTTAAAGAAGAGTAGTTTAATTCATGTAGCAGAGCCACCTTGCACTTCTCCGAACAATTTTTCCTTTCCTACAGTCCTCGCATGTATGGCTCACACCTTACACAGTAACTTTGGAAGCCACTGTTCTTCAGCTCATAAATGAATAAAGGTAATATATCCTCTTTACAAATGGTGCTAAAGCAGTCATGAAAATTGTTTAATTATTCCTATTTATGAATAGTTGTATTTACTATACCACAGAAACTATATTTGGTGTCCAAAATAAAAAAGACAGTATCATCTAACACAACTTCATGAAAATAATTTACTTAGAAATTTATGAACTATATTTTTGACTGCTTCAGTAAGCAGATAAAAATGCATAGACCTTTTATAACTGTAAAGTCACAAAACAGGCATTTTAATTTCCTGAAAACAAGAGAAAATGCTTTTATGTACAAAATACAGGAACTTTTTAGTGGATCACTTACTGGAGGGCATACTGAGAGCAGAGACTTGGGTTTTCTAAGTCTAGAGATTAATATATTTAATAATCTATGGTAGTATGCAAAGACTGAAATAATGCTATAATATTATATTTCTAAGAAATCTAGATAGTAAAAGAGTCAGTGTTACCAACCTTGATTGTCTTCACTCCTACTTGATTCCAAAGACAGATACAAACAGAAATATGGTGTTTTAATAGATTAAAAGTATACTTGGATCACATCATTGGATTCTGAACAATATTATAAAATCCAATAATATCAGTCATTCCTTGGTTTTGGGGAGCAATGTTAAAGAGCATGTTGATGAAGTTGTTTTAAAATAGTAAATAAAATGAAGTTCATTTAAAGAAAAATTGTCAGATAGTAATTTATATACTTCTTGAACATGCAGTCAATGGCAATATACATATATTATTTAAAAATATGAGGGGCGCCTGAGTGGCTCAGTTGGTTAAGCAACTGCCTTCAGCTCAGGTCATGATCCTGGAGTCCTGGGATTGAGCCCCACATTGGGCTCCCTGCTCGGCGGGAAGCCTGCCTCACTCTCTCTCGCTCCCTCTGCTTGTGTTCCCCCTTTTAGCTGTGTTTCTCTCTGTCAAATAAATAAATAAAATCATCTAAAAAATAAAAAATAAAAATATGAAGGCAGTAGCAGAGAAATTACTGTAAGGAATGGAAATTTCTTGCCTCTGGGAAGGGAGGTCAGATGAGGAAAAGTAAAGCTGAGAGGTTTTTTGTTTTGTTTGTTTTTAATTTCCTTTTTCTTTTAAAAGTCTTTTAGAGGGTGCCTGGAAGGCTCAGAGCATTAAGCCTCTGCCTTTGGCTCAGGTCATGATCTCAGGGTCCTTGGATTGAGCCCTACACTGGGCTCTCTGCTCGGTGGGGAGCCTGTTTCCCCTCTCTCTCTGCCTGCTTCTCTGCCTATTTGTGATCTCTCTCTGTGTCAAATAAATAAAATCTTTTAAAAATTTAAGTCTTTTAGAATTAAGAGACTATATCAGATATATGCAATGATAAAAATAAAAACTAACATAAAAAAACTCAGAAGTTTAGAACATATTATCTTTAATAGTGCAGTCTCTGGTACACACTTGAATTATAACTCTGGCTCCTCACCTCTTAGCTCTCTGTACCTGAGCACAGAATTTGTCTTCTCTGTGGCTCAATTATCTTAATTATACAATCACAATAATAATCATGCCTACCTCAAAGGACCTCATGCTTGACTTAATATATGGAAGTGATTTAGGCTTTGCTCTGCACATAATTAAGTTCTCAATAATTGTTAAAAATTTAAATGTTGATGTTGATAGTTGTGTAATGTCTTTCTCATAATTATTTCTAGAGAAAAAAATAAACAACTTGAAGACTCAGTCAGATGCCACATATCTCTATAAGAACTTCTTTCATCTTTATGTAAAAGTGATCTTTCCAAAGACAATTTATCTGTATTTTTAAGCTAACAGGCACAATTAGACCAGTATTGTTAAGAGATAAACAAGCCTAGGAGGTCTAAAGGATCAGCAGACCTTGTCTCTGGTGTAGGAGTCAAGAGTGAGAGGCATTTGCAGTTTGAAAAATTTTTAAAAATGTTCATTTTACTCACTATTTTGGTCTAAAAACTAGAGAATGTAAAGTTTGACAATATTGTTTAGAAGGTAGACTGAAAAGTCACTAGGGAGAGGTGACACAAGTTTTTTAAAAACTGTGTTAAAATGAGCTAGAATTGTTCAGTATCACCATTATGTTTCTTGAAAATTGATATATCATTTCCCTAAACTTAATGTAAAGAGAGCTAAATCAATGTTTATAAAAATTTCAGAATAAATATACAGCTTATTAAGTTATTATGTTGTAAGTACTGTGGTTATATAGTTATCAGAATTGATATCATACATATTGATGTAGGAAAGACATTAGGGTTGAAGCTGACGGCCAAGAATTCTTGAGACGTCTTTAGTGCAAAAAGGTGATTTTATTAAAGCACGAGGACAGGAACCAGGGGTAGAAAATAACTGCACTGAGGTCATGAGGACTGGTCCATTATATAGTTTCAAGTTGGGAAGGGGTTAGGGATAGCATAAGTCTCTAAGGAACTTTGAGAGCAAGGTTTCCAGGACCTTGAGGGGCTAGCTATTATTGAAAAGGTCATTTATGGTGGTGCCTGGGTGGCTCAGTTGGTTAAGCAACTGCCTTTGGCTCATGATCCCGGAGACCAAGGATCAAGCCCCACATATGGTGCCCTGCTTGGCGGGAAGCCTGCTTCTCCCTCTCTCACTCCCCCTGCTTGTGTTCCCTCTCTGGCTGTGTTTCTCTCTGTGAAATAAATAAAATCTTTAAAAAAAAAAAAAAAGAAAGAAAATGTCATTTATTACTGTCTAATAAAACCTTAGTCGTGAGCCCTTCAGATATCTATCAGTGGGCTATATGTTTGGAGGATGATTGCCAACACGTATCTTGGGGATTTAGAGATAAAAGGAACTTCTTAAGGAATTTTTAAGGCACACTTACAGGATCCTATAAGGCTAACATTGCCTTTTGCCCTTAACAAACTATTCACATTGAGGCAGTTGAGTTCCTAGAGGAAGGTCACTCTGCCTGTTCAAGGACTTGTGTTTGGGCTATAGGTAGTAAGGAAATGTAATAATTTTTCTTCTGCCTTTGTTTTCCACGTCACCTATCATGTGGGTGCATTATTTGATATGTGATAGTATCACGTTTAGAGAGTTTTTGCACAATCCTTGAAAGCAGTAAAAGCTTTTCTGACTTTGGGAGGAAAATTTAACTGTAGGAAGCAATATGAAGATGAGCTAAAAATAAAAGATGGCACATGAATTTAGGAAAGAAAAAGATTCACCTTAATCATTGTAGTGCCAAAGGCTAATTATACCCCATGATACAGTTAGCATAGTGTAAGTAGAATAAAATATGTATTCAATTATTCTCTTGGAAATGACATAACACTTTGTCCAATTTCTGAATTATGGGATATATGATTTAAACTGGTTTAAATTCAGTTGAAACCGTTTTAAAACAAAATTGCTATTTTACGCAATCTTTTTTTCTCACTGAAATTAAGAAAGTAGTAAGATCTTACTTTAAATTTCAGAGTCTTTATCTAGATTATCAGAATGTCTCTATCTATATTATCTGTACTACATCTTTAGTAAGACTATGTAATAACTACCATGATATAGCTCTAATTTCTAATAATGTATTGTTTGTAAATGTTTTATTGATGTTATTTCCTGTGATGGTAATGAGCCAAACTCATCTAATTGTAACTCATTTCCAGAACTGTCAAAAAGTCAGAACTATAACAATATGTGATGAATGAAGTTTATTTTTTTTTTGTAAAAATAGTATTGGATTGGTAACTCTAATCTGATTAAAAACCTGATACAAGTATAACTAGACATGGGTAACTTTAGATATGCTTTATAAATTAAAGAGATTGAACTCTTTCAATACATAGCAAAGGACAAATGGGGATCGGAATATCTAAAACATCTTCATAAGTAGACAGATTAGGCTTTAATAAAATATTTGTGGAAAATAGGATTAAGTCTTTCTGTCAACAAGTTAGAGAAAGAATGTAATTAAATTGTGTTGTTTAAGGATAAACTGTACATAAGTATCTTTTTCTCTGAAAACAGAACTCAGTCTTGAGGTAATTTACTTTTTAATGTCTGCATGGACTTAATGTGAAGATGTCTCCCAAAGCTCTCCAGAACAGAAAAATCGTAGTAATAATGAGTACGATATTCTGCAAATTATCTAGGCTGTCTAGAATGGAGCTAACTTTTGTAGCTGTTGGAATATGATCAATATGTTGTAATACATGGTTGTGACAGAATCACACACTAGGATATTTACCAGACTGTATTTCTATAAGATCTAACAGCATTAAAAGAAAGGGTCTGATCATACCTGACGGTGTGTTACCACTGAAAATGATATTATATCATGAAAATCAAAATGAACTAGACTAGAATTTTCAATGGCCACACTTTGTTAATGTGACTAAGTTTCAAAAGGCTAGAACTCTTTTTTTAAACAAATATAACCACTAATATTTTGTTATAGAGAGGTTGTTATGAATGAATTCACAATATCCAGCTTTGATAATCTTTGCCAAATAATCAACCCAAGTACAAAACTTACTTTAATAAAGATGTCATTAAAAGACTGATAGACATTTTCCAGTATTACATTTTATTTTGTTTTTAATAAAGGAGAGATAAATAGTGGGTTTCAAGTAGAAATACTTGAGTAACAACAAAAGCAACAAAAATTCCAATTTAATATTTAGTCAGCATATCTGATTAAATTATCAAGATACCCAAGGGATTATCCAGCAGTTTTGCTGTCCCAAAAACTTTAATCTTTTGAAGCATTGAAATTTCAAAGGACTTGTTAACTATGACCTAGCTTTCGAGAGAGATAATATTCTTACTGCATTTATGCATTTGTTTCAAATAAGGTCAGTGAGCATACCAAGACTTTCATTATAGTTTAAGTAGAGTTCCATGAATAGCAAGAACAATGTGTTATAAAATCTTGGCTTAATATTAATTACTTTTCCTAATGAAAATAATAAAAATCAAAATTCAAAGTAAATTAAGCAAATAAAAAGTTGGCTAACATAATAAGAAAACTAAAAGTAAAAGCAGTTTCCATCTCTTGCCTCTGAAATTTTCTCTGCCATGCCTGTGTTTTCTTATTGCAAACCCATTTTCTCCGCTTGTCAATTTAGATAATCCTGGATAGTCACTGATTCCCATGTGCACCGTTTTGTTATGGTGATAAGACAAGGGATAAGACACTTCCACTAACTGCAAGTACAATTATCTAGAAAGGCATACCTTGGCACCACTTACTCTGACCAGGATATTAATTTAATATATTTGATTGTATGTGCATTATATAAATCTGGAACAAAGAATAAAGATATTGTGATTGTCAGACCCATCCCAAATTAGCATAATTGGAGATGTGCTGGAAAAAAAAAAAAAAAAAACTAATCAGTAAGTAAGATAACCATTATAAGACAAGATCAATCAGCTAGTACTTTCTACTATCCTTAATAATAGAGAAACAAACTTGTATAGATTTAAAAATTAGAGCAATGCTTTTAGGAAAAGGAGCTATTCTTTATCCAGTCATACATCTATTTCAATCTAAACCAATGTGGGATGATAGGACCTCTTTTTTTTAACATAATGATGCTAGAGATATATAATAGAATTTTTATATATTTTGTGATGTTGACATGTGTGATTATTAGTAGTATTAAACAACAGGTAATAAAACTGGATAACATTACTTCTATTAGCAATAGCAAAAGTAAACTATAAGGCCTCCTTGGACAATTAAAAGAAGATGTGAATATGTAAATGCACTGAAGTTTAATAAATCATCATTATTTCCCTTTCTTAAAGTCACGGATTAAATATTATAAATATTTT